>ML793487.1:414673-430629 GCA_009831015.1 Picea engelmannii | reverse complement strand
AGATCTAAATCTCCAGGAATATCTTTGAGGAAATACTGGAAATGTGGTAAATATGGGTATTATAAGAAACATTGTAGGTCAGAGAATGTTGATAAAGCAAAAGGATCTGATCATGCCTCTTCCATAGAGGCTAAAACCTCCACAGAAGAAGGAAGAGACGTTTACCTAGCATATATAGGTACACATGCAGATCATAGTGTATGGTTTATCGACTCAGGTGCGTCATTCCATATGACGCCTCAAAGGGAGTAGTTCTATGAATATGAAAAGTACGATGGTGGTGATGTCTTCTTAGGAGATGGATCGATAACCAAAATCATGGGACATGAAGGAGCTAAGTTGTTGTTGAAATATGGAAGGATTATAATTTTCTCTGGGGTTCTACACATTCCAATTCTAGCCAAGAGCCTAATATATGTAAGTAAGTTGGATGATACAGGTGTGGATACTTTATTATGAAAGGGCACTTGCAAGATGGTATGAGGAGAAATGGTGTTGATGAGGGGAGTTTGGTGTGGAACTCTATACAAGTTGTTGGGAAGTACTTATATTGATGGGTGTAACAATTCTATTGTCCCTGAGTAATGAAATAAAGAAGATAGGATCCATATTATCCCTAGAAAGAAGACCATGTTGTCACATCAAAGATTGACATATTGGAGAAAAGGGCCTTCGAACACTACATGGTAAAGGTATGGTTGAAGGTATGTCCAATTGCACCCTGCATTTTGATTTATGTGAACATTGCATATATGGTCAACATAGTCGAGTAAGATTCCCATCTGGTGTTATAAGAGGAAAGGGGATCTTAGAGTTGATACGCAGAGATGTGTTTGGACCTATGCCTATTCCACCACTAGGTAAATCTGTGTATTATGTTTCATTCATAGATGATTTCTCAAGGAACACATGGATTTATTTTGTTAGGAAGAAAGCTAAGGTATTTGATAAATTTAAAGAGTTTAAGGCTTTGGAAGAAAATTAGACATAGAAGAGGTATTTGATAAATTTAAAGAGTTTAAGGCTCTAGTAGAAAATCAGATAGAGGTGTTGAGGATAGATAATGGTAGATAATTTTGTGAGAATGAATTCGAAGAGTTCTGTAAGAAGTGCAATATAGAAAGGCAAAATACTACTCCATACACACCTCAACAAAATGGGGTTGCATAAATGACGAATATGACGTCGATGGAAAAATCAAGGAGCATGCTTAGTGGTGTCGGATTAGGACAAAATTTATGGGCAGAGGTTGTGGGTATTTAATGTTACCTAGTAAATAGAGAACCCTCATCAACATTGGTGGAAAAAACTCTACATGAGGTATGGACTCGTAAGAAACCTTCTCTTGAAATTCTTAGAGTGTTTGGTTGTGATGCTTATGTGCATGTTCCAAAGGAAAATAGAAGTAAGCTAGAAATTAAAGCTAAAAAGTGTATCTTTATTGGTTATAAAGATGGTATGAAAGGTTATAAGCTTTGGAACCCAAAAACTAATAATATTGTTTACAATCGGGACGTTGTTTTTAGAGAGGTTAAAGACATTCCCAAATATAAATTCTTACCAAAGCAAGAAGAACATGATAAAATAGAGTTTGAGTTGGATGATGCAAAATCTGAATCAACAGAAGAAGATGAATAAGGAGATGAATAACCTCACACTTCAGTATTGAAGATATCAAAAAGGGAAAGAAGGAAGCCATAAAGGTATAGTCCACCTGATTTTCATGATAATTTTGTTTTATCTATTATTGATGATGATCCCATAATTGTCAGGGAATCAATGAATTCATAGGATAATAAAATATGAAACAAGTCCATGGTTAGAGAGATGGATGCCTTGGATAAGAATGAGGCATGAGATTTAGTTGAGTTTCCAATTGGAAGAAAGGCCATTTCCAAAAAATGGGTGTTTAAGAAGAAGTTGAATGCAAATGGCAAAGTGGAGAAATACAAATCTTAATTAGTAGTTGTTGAAGCTAGGTTTGAATTTTTTTTTACCTTTAAAACTAAAACTTTTCTCTTTCAGGATTCAACGTTTCATAAGGTATAATCCTCACTATCAGTCCAAAAGACCGGTACCGAAGTCCTGAAATGATTTCATTTCTTCGTTATAATTAAAGACATAAAGCTCAAGTGTTATTAAAGTCTAGGCACACGTTCTGTAAACTACTTTAAATCACGATAAATTAAAACCCTAAAGGAGTTAATTAGCCATCTTTTAACCTTTCGGGATTCGGGGTTTACTCAGAACAATACCTTTTCAATACAATTTGAATCGCGAAATCCCGATTCCCGATTTCCTGAAAGAAGTGAAAGTTAGTCTTAATCCTGATTAATTAAAAACTAATCCCATCACGATTTCGGGATTCAGGGTTTAGTGGTGACATACCTCATGTAACTGTGATCCCCGAAACCCCGAAACGCGAAGTCGCGACTCAATATTGAAGTTAAGGCTTAAAACTAATCCCATCGCGATTTCGGGATTCAGGGTTTAGTGGTGACATACCTCATGTAACCGCGATCCCCAAAACCCCGAAACGCGAAGTTGCAACTCAATACCGAAGTTTAAAGAGAACTAACTTCATTTTAAAAATACATTTAATGGTAATTAAATTTCTTAGGTACTTTCTTTTTGGTCTCTGTCAAAAGAGATTTTTTGAATTTTGATTTTAGAATTGCCGAAATACGACCACATTAATAACGGATAGATCATGATTTCTGTGACACAAATGCGTATCTCATAAATATTCCATGCATTAAAGGTATTAAATTCTTGACAGGTGCGTCAGTACTTTCACCATAAAATGAGTTAAAAGAAAGTTGGAGGTCTGTGTTTTGAAACTTATTCTCACTTTTTCTATCAGAAGTAAGTCGCATCTAGCCGAGCTGTCACACCTCTCTTCTGTGATAGGTTTTCATTCAAATACAAAATTCATGGCACCAAAGAAGGGACCCAAGAAGAGTGAAGACACAATTGATATTTCCAGCCCAGAGGGAGATGTCATATCAGACACCACACCACATGCTATCGACTCAATTAAATCATGGAGTCAAATTTATGAAAATCTGGACTGCAAGATAAAAAGTTCCCCTAACGACTCCGAGAATCACCTTTGGGACATAGCAGAATCAGAACTTCATAAAATTGCAAGACGCCCATGGCTCATGGTGTACAATGACATGATCAGTTGGGATTTGGACAAGGTTGATATTCCAAAGAGAATCATTTTAAATGATCAAGGAGCCATTATCGGTTCATTCATACCTGAACATATCCAGGTTATGTACAAACTCTCACCCAATCCTAATTTCATTTACAATGTCAAATTTATAGCTGAATTTCAGAGAAAGGAATGCACTGAGGCAGACCAAACTTACCCTGATTTAATCAAAGGTTGGTGGAAATGTCCATCAAAATTTAGGGCCGATACCCATGGAATTTATGCCACCACCTCTTTGAATGAGTACATGGTTTGTGTAGCCATGATGTTGTGCATACTCTTCAACAAAAAGAATCCTTTCCATTTCCCCTCAGAATGGGTGCCCTTTTTAGAAGAAGCATCAGAAGGATATAGTTTCAACTGGGACAAGATTTTATCTGATAATATAGCCAAAGAGGTTTTGAATTACAGAGCTGCAAGAGCCCGAGGTCAACCGGTGGCCTTTTACATGTTAGCATACATCATGGACGCAATTTGTTTTATGACTCCATTACCCCTGATGAATTGGAGTTGGAACACAACCTGCCTTGAACCCATTCACAAATATCACTCTGAGTTGTGGGAAGAAAATGAAAAAAATTCGTTTTACGAAATTTTCCATTTCATGGTGATACCAATGCATAAAATGTTTTTCGGCTGTGACCCTCCTCGCATTTTTGAAGCAGTTTCAAACAACCTCAAGCCAATAGCAGACTGGTTCATTGAAGAAAGCTTCTCCTACATCAGGTTTATGGGTGCTCAATCCCACCTCACGCGCTTCCAAAATTCCTCCCGGATAGACTGGTGTGTAGGGAAGTAGCACACCAAATAGTAAAAGGCGGTATTGGAATAGAGCTAAAGGAATCTCAAGAGAATTCCTGGCCAATCTTCCCTGTGCACATCGAGAAGTTTTTATTACTAAATTTGGGACATCCTAGGGTGGAAGAAAAAGCACTCGAAGAAGTTAAACTGTTAAATATTGAGTACAAAAGGCATGACCCTTATTAATTAGTGAACAAACACTTGATACACTATAATATGAAATCCTATGAACATGAGGAGTCCCCTTGGGAAGAAATTTTCAAAGGGACAAAGTCTTATAAAGAAGTCTTGGAAAGAGTACAGACACTATCGTCTGACCTGCAAGTCAGCTTTCAGACCTTTCAGAAGCATCGACGGAGTGGTCTACCCCAAGTACTTCAAGGAGAAGAAATTACCCTCCCCCAGGAGCAAGAAAGCGTTCCACCAGGTTTCAAGCAGGAAGCACAAAAGAAGGGAAATCCCAAAAAACCCTATAGGATATGGAAAGGCCTCCACCAAGAAAAAAGACAAAATCAGAGAAAAGATCAGGGAGACCTCCCAAGTCTGGTAAGACTACTCCCCCTTCATCACTAGGGGTTAATTTCAACATGCCTAAGGCAACAAGAGGGAAAGGATCTATGGATCTAGGGAGTTCCATAGCTTCCTTAACCCCCTTATAGTCCACTTTTGGACTCCCACAGTCGGGAGCTCTATTTGTTGATGACCTTACCTCCATTACCATAGATGAGATTCCTCCTTCTGATTATTTTTTCAGTAGAAAAAGGAAGGTCGTCCTGAAACAGGAGATGCATAAGAGGGAGGGGAACATGGTTAAAAAAAATAAAGTCTTGATAGATGGACAAATTTTGGAGGAAGAAGATTTCACTACAGAGATAGCAGGTTCCATGGGAGCCATGGCAACAACAAACTTTTTTACCGTGGGAAAAATGAGAACAAGGATAAAGAAGAGTGATAAAATCATAACACAATTATGAGAGAAATTAAAGAATGTTGAGGAAAGCATTAGAGAATAAATGAGTAAAAGATTGGAGCAAACAAGGGCTGCCGAAAGGTTAGAGGTTCAATCACTCAAAACGAATTTGGACGAAATGAGCTAGGAAATACAAACAAGTCGGCTACAGATTACTCAGAAAAAGGAGCACGCAGAATAGTTGCAGGCTAGATTAATATCGATAGAAGATCAGATTATAGACCTAAAAGCTTTACAGGCCTAGTCACTGGAAGTGCATTCAAAAATAGAAATTGAACAGTAGAAATTGATTTCCAAGATAGAAATTGTTCAGAATTACTTTCAAGGAGTAGATAATGCCTTTGATAATATTATCCTGAGGGAAAAAGAAGCCAAAGCAGTGAGGATTACTCTCCAAAAGGAAATTATATATTCGACGGGTGAAGAGGTATCCAAAACTACGAAAGTATCATCCACAGAGCAAATCATAGGCAACATCATGCTCAAGCTATGGGAAACCAACATAACTAAAAGCAAAAGAATAGCCAAAGAAATCAGAGATGACTGTGAAGAAGTTTTTGATCTTTTAGACAAAGGGTCATTAAATATTGGAAAAGGCAATTGTACAGGACTTTTGGGACCGATCAATATTGTAAGACATCAATTAAATTTTAGGGAAAATTTGAGTGAAATCCAAATGGAAATTTCACAACTAAGAAAAATTGATGTCACCCTAATGGGAAACCTGTTAGTTGAGCCTAACTTAAAACTGCAGTCAATAAAGTTTACAGATAAAGGAGTTGATGACCGTCTTTCCAAGATTCAGAGAAAGGTTTATCTGTTTGAGGCAAGAGATCTTCCAGAACCCCCCAGAAATTTTACACAGTTCCTGGAGAGATGCATTAAATGTATTGAATCAAAAGAAGGAGAGTCATCAGCAGAGTAAAATTATTATTTGGAAGAGCTTTACTTCCAAGAAACTGGAAAAATGGAGAAGATCATGAAAACAGTTTTGGATCTATTTTTTAACAAATAGTTAGTCTCTAAGAATTAGGAAATCACCAACCGTCCTAAGATTGGTGGTTTTGTATAAATGTAATTTTTCAAGACTAAGAAAAGGCTTTTTTCTGGATGGATTGTAAAGAGAAAACTTCGTTTTTCCTGAATTAATACAATATAGATTGAAGATTCCAGATCTGGTCAAGCCTGAGTTATGTGTTTCTCTGTCATTCTATTTTTATTTCATACCTTTGTTTGAAGTGTTTCATGTGGTAATTTCTATTATAGTGATTGAAACAGTCAGATTATCTAATAATTTGCAGTTTTTCCTCTGTATCAGCTTTCAACGGATATAAGACCTATGAACGTTTTAGGACTCTGAAATTGTATGCTTCTACAAAGTTATCATCCCTCTTTCTTGTATTATCTTAAAATGAGATTCCTCTTAAATTGATGCCTCATTTTTTGTCATACGACTATATATTTCCATTTCTTTCTTCATTCTGTGCATCTTATTCATTAAAATTTACTCAGATACTAGAAGTGGCCTTTATTTTAGTTATACTATTGATTCATAATTTGGAAGTTCTATTTTTATTAATTCGAACTAGAAATTTGTGACCCTTGAAAATATTTTTGATTTACAAAAAAGAAACCCTCAACTTTCATGACTGTTCCAGTTACCAGACAACCTAATATAGAACCCGGTCTATCAGATCAGATGAGCATTGCATTAAACCTATTCAATACCATCTTACAAACAAAAAATACACAGGTAGAACTTGAACGTTCATGGGCTGCAATTGAAAGGGATATTAGCATTCAAGAACAATGGGAAGCTAGACAGAGACAATTAAGGAACCAACTGTGACCTCGGTTTCCTTTAAACTAGTCTTTTTTACCCTTTAATTATGTCTACCTTTTCAGATACCTTGACGGTATACTTCAGAGCCTTAAAGTATAAACTCAGGAACAACATCTTTCGTTTCCAGGGAGCGAAGAAATGAATCTTTTCCCTGGATAGAATGACATTGACACTTTCTTTCTTTGATAGTGAACAAAGATCAAAAAACCTTCTAAGGCTAATTTTATATTTCACTTGGCGACTCCACATTTTTTAAACTGGCTTCTAGCCGAAAGAGCACCAGAAAGAACACAAACACAAGCAGAATTCATCAGTTTATGATCCGGAAAATATTTTAAAATCAAGAAGATCTCTTAGAGAAATCATTTCACCAACAGATGTCATATGTCAACCAAATTCTTCACGGTTGAATGTCATAGGAACACTTGAGAGATCCCTCTCCCTCCCTCTGTCGATCGATACGTGCTCTTTTCCCGAATTCCACACTCCTACTATCTAATGCTTCGACGAATGTCCCATGTATCTTGATTTAACCCCCGTCAATTCTTCGATATATTCGTCTTACAAGCCTAGAGAAACAAGTTCTCTTCATCTTGGGCCTTCTTTTTCCAGTTTCCTATGCCTTGATGATTAGTTCCCCACAACCTTTCTGTCACGTTCAAGTACAACCCAAGTTTCAATCTCAAATCTATCAATGGCTGCACACGGAGGTGCAGGGGCTGGAGACGATGTTGTAGGTGGTGCCGTAGGCGGCCAAGTACCTCTCCCTAGAATTTTTGCTAAGGTGGCTGCCAGATATTCCCCTCTTGTCCTCCCGGTTCCCCTACATGACCTTCCAAAAAATTACATGAAAAAACTCCCAAAATTTATAGGGGAAGGTGATTTAACCGCATAAGAACACATCAATTCTTTGACCAATTCGCCGATATCCTAGGACTCGAACACGAAGATGTCTACTCCAGACTCTTAGTACAAACTTTCGAAGGGCAGGTCAGAACCTGGTTCCCAGGCTTAGCAGTGGGATCTTTAAGGTCATACGATGAACTCAAAACTGCTTTCATCAGGAAATGGGGAGAAAGAAAATATCACATCTATTATCTGACTGAATTCGGGGATCTTAGAAAGAAAAATTCTTAATCGGTCCTTGAGTTCACCCAAATATTTAATAAATTGTACAATAAAATTCCCATCGAGGTCAAACCTTCTCAGTTTGCAGTGAAAGTAACTTTCGCTGGAGATTTCGACCCCGATTTCACCTTACTATTGAGAGAGAGGAGATCAGTAGACCTCACCAAGATGAAAGATGATTCCCTAGAAATCGAATCAAACATGATGGCTTCAGGAAAGATAAAAGCCAAAACGGAGGCTGGGAACAAAGAAACCAGAAGATACAGAGAACAAGGAGGACCTTCAGGGTCAGGAAGATTTTCGGGAGACAAAATGGATGACATGGCTAGGATAATTAAAGAACTGTCCAATAAGATTTCAAAAATGGAATTAGAGTAGACTAAAAATGACCATTTTCCCAGAAACAATTTCAGAAGGAATCCCAATCCTCAAGTCCCACAAAGACAGATTAAGAATGAGGATCAGAAAATCCCAACCCCCTTCAAGAGTGAAAAATTCATTAGAGAGGAAGATTTAGAAGATTTTGAGGAATTAGAGGAAGATATAAACAATCTGGATGATGATGAGCCACAACCCTATTTATCAAGACAAGATTATGAAAAATTCTTAAATAAAGAAAATAGATTGGAAAATGACCTAAATGATAGTACTTCTGAATATTTGACCTACCAGGGTATTGCCGATGGTATAATGGTTGAGCTTCAACAAAAGTACAATCTAAGGCCTAGAAATATGAGCATTACAATCACCCAAAAGAAAAATATCTTGCCGAGGAGCGAGACAAATGAGATAGTTTCAAAAAATGTTGAAAAAGTTACATAACAGACACACAACCTACCAAGACTAAGGTAGTTGAAACACTCACAGTCAAAACACAGAAAGATAAAGCTTCTGCAACTGAAACAAAACCTTCACCACAAAAGAAAGCTGATAAGAAGGGAGTCGAAGCCCAAAATGTTGAGAATGAAAAAATTGTGGGAAATTTCAATCTGGAAAACGAAATCAATAAAATCAAGATTCCCATACCTCTTGTCGAGCTAGCAAAAAACCCAACGTACAGAAAAAAAATTGCCAAGTCGATTAGTTTTTCGGAAGATGAAATCCAAGACGATGTTATTAACTTAGAAGACGACAAGGTGAACATAGTTTTTGGCCCTCATTTTGAAGGTGCCAAAGACATTGTTGCTACCTTCTATATCACGTTAACCTTGTTCGACCAACTACTCCATAACTGTATGCTTGATTCTGGAGCATCCCACAATGTAATGCCTAAAACCATTATGGATAAATTGGGTCTCAAAATTACTAGGCCTTATGGAGATTTATATTCTTTCGATTCTAGAAAAGTTAAATGTATAGGCATGATTAAAGACTTGGTGGTAAATTTGGCTCAAATACCTGCGAAAAGCATTCTCATGGACATAGTGGTCACCGATATCCCTCCGAAATATGGTATGTATTTATCTAGATCCTGGGGTGCCAAGCTTGGGGGGTCCCTCCATCTTGACATGACATATGCTACGATCCCAGTTTTTGGAGGATATTTCACATGCCTGTATAGAGAGACCAGGTTAGCGTTCACGGTAAGTGATCCGCACAACCCAAAAAATCACCATGTATATATTGTTGATTGGGATCTAGGTAATTGTATCTTATCCATTGACGATTATATTGTTTTAGGTATAGATGAAAGTTGTACAGAAGAAAAAATAGAAAAAGAAAAAAATAAACAAAATGTATATAACATTGGTGTGTGGAATATGTTTTTTGATGACGCTTCATCTTACCTTGAAGCCGGAGCAGGGGCGCTCCTTATGGCCCTTGATAATCAATTCGTAATCTCTTTTTCCTATAGACTTCAGTGGAATGTGGACCACACTAATAACGTATGCAAGTATGAAGCCTTATTATTAGGGTTGGAAGCTGCTAGGAGAATGAAAATAAAAAACCTCAAAATATTTGGTGATGTCGAGCTAATCGTAAAATAGGTAAACTGACAGTACCAGGCCAAACATCCTAGACCGAGGTCTTACAAAAATTGCGTCTGGGATCTGATAAAAAATTTCTTCTCCTCTATCAAAGTCCTCTACGTTCCAAGAACTGAAAACCAACAGGCCGATGCATTAGCCAAACCAGCCTCAACCTTCACACCTCCCACCACTTTCAAGCTAAAATATCATATACAAATGAGACATCGACCTTCCATACCCAATAACATACATCACTGGCAAGTTTTTGAGAATGATGAACAACTGTGTAAATTTTTAGAATCGATAGATGAGTTTGCTGAAAATCATGCCGACCAAGAAAACCAAAATGATCTTGTTTGGATCATGCAGGAAGGGGAAGGGGAAGACCCCCAAGAATTTCACAATAAAATCGCCAATCATCGTATGCTTGTTCTAAAAAAAACCAGATCCCCAAGGGCCTGATTCCCTTGGAAAGGCTATTTAATCAAGACGATATCCCATTAAGATCCACCTTACAACCTCAACCTGAAGAGGTTGAGGACTCTGACATAGGTACCAAAGAAAACCCTCGGTTGGTGAAACTGTCCAAACACCTGTCCCCATAAACCAAAATTAAATATGCTGAGTTGCTTAGAAAATATAAAGACGTTTTCGCTTGGTCTTACAAAGAATTGAGAACTTATGATACTTCTATAATCGAACATAAAATTCCTTTGAAACTGGGTGTCAAGCCTTTTAAACAGAATCTCAAACATATAAACCCTATCCTGCTACCAATAATTGAAAAGGAAGTAAAAAAACTCTTGGACACCAAAATCATCGTCCCACTAAGATATTCCAAGTGGGTGGCTAATTTAGTCCCAGTAAGAAAGAAAAATGGTGAAATCAAACTGTGTGTTGATTTTAGAAACCTGAATCGATCATCACTTAAAGACAATTATCCATTGCCTAAGATGGACCATGTTTTAGAGAGAGTAGTTGGAGCTAACAAAATGTCAATGATTGATGGTTTTTCAGGTTACAATCATATCGCAGTACACCATGATGATAAGGAGAAAACAACTTTCACTACCCCTTGGGGTACCTTCATGTACGATAAAATGCCTTTTGGCTTGATGAATGTAGGGGAAACCTTCCAGCGAGCCATGGACATCGCCTTAATGAGTGAGAAAGATAAATTCATTGTTATCTATCTCGATGATCTGACTGTTTTTTCAAAATCTAATGCAGAACATCTAGTGCACCTAAAGCAAACTTTCGAGAAATGTCGTAAATTCGGTTTGTCCCTCAATCCCAAAAAATCTCATTTCGCTATGCAAGAATGTAAGCTATTGGGTCATGTAGTGTCAAAAGACAGAATCAAAATCAATCCTAAAAGAATTGAGGCAATAGATACGATAAATATCCCTAGAAATGTAAAAGAAATCCAATCCTTCCTAGGAAAAATAAATTTCTTGAGAAGATTTATCCCGAACTTCGCTGAAATTGTGAAGTTGATCATAGATATGTTGAAAAAGAACAGTGAGATGAAGTGGACAAGTGAATCCAAAGCATCTTTTCAATGAATCAAAAAATTTATTAGCGAAGCACCAGTCTTAGCAAGTCCTGATTACACAAAAGAATTTCTGATTTTTTCCTTCGCTTCCGAACACACTATCGCAGCTGTATTGTTACAGAAAAATGAAGAAGGCTTTGAACAACCCATTGTTTTTTTCAGTAAAAGTATGAGAGATGCTGAGTTGAAATATAATATACTAGAAAAACAAGATTACGCAATGGTAAAGGCTCTCAAGGCTTTCAGAATGTATGTATTACATTCGAAGATCATAGCCTATGTTCCTACAAGCTCAGTCAAAGACATACTGGTTTAGCCAGATAGTGATGGGAGAAGAGGCAGATGGTTAGCTAAGATTCAGGAGTTCGATCTTGATGTCAAACCAAAAAAACTCATTAAAGTCCAAGGTCTGGCTAAATTGTTGGTCGAATCCAACTTGCAAGCACTTGGAATAAATCAGCTACAAGAATACGAGAGTTCTCTAGAGATAAATGAACTCGATTTCACTACTCCTACGGTTGAGATTGAAGACAGGTTTTCTTCTTCAGTCTGGTATCATGATGTTGTTTCTTATCTATTGAATCTTCAATGTCCCAGTGAATTAACCCCATCTAAATCCAGGACACTGAAGCTGCATGCTATAAAATATTGTATTATAGATGGAAAACTATTTTGGAAGAACCCCCTGGGTTTCTTGCTGAGCTGCTTGGTCGAGACCGAAACTGAAAAGGTTATAGATGAGTTCCATGAGGGAGTGTGTGGAGGACACCACGCTTAGTGAGCCACAACTTAAAAAATCTTAAGAGCTGGATATTACTGGCCGAAACTTTTCACAGATGTAAATACTAAAGTCCGAGATTGTATTCCTTGTCAGTTGTTTACAGGTAAACAAAAAGTGCCAGCTTTGCCTCTAATTCCAGTTAAAACTGAAGCCCCTTTTCAGCAGTGGGGTCTTGATTTTATCGGAGAGATTCACCCACATTCCAGTGCTCAGCACAGGTGGATTCTAACTGCAACAAACTATTTTACTAAGTGGGTGGAAGCTATTCCCACGAGAAATGCGACTGACATAGTTGTAATCAACTTTCTGGAAGAAAACATTTTATCCAGATTCAACTGTCCCCGAAAAATAGTCATCGACAATGCACAAGCGTTTAAATCAATGGCTATGATAAGATTTTGCCAAAAAATTAGCATCATATTAGGACACTACAAAACTTATTATCTACAGAGCAACAGTTTAGCTGAGCCATCTAACAAAAGTCTTACAACTATGATTAAAAAAATATTGACTGAAAACAAGAAGACGTGGCATATCCATTTGAAATACGCTCTATGGGCCAACGAGATAAGTACCAAAAGGGAAATCAGAATGTCCCCTTTCCAGATAGTATATGGCACTGATGTTATCTTACCAATCAATCTTTCTCTGCCAGTAATGAAAATTTGGCAAGATTTGAATGAAGAACCTAACGACATTACCAGAAAAGCAAACCAACTGGTTGAAGTTCAACAAAATAGAGAAGAAGTAAATGAAAAGTTGTAGAGATATCAGGATAAGATGAAGGATTTATTCAATCAAAAGGATAAGGATAGAGATTTCCTCCCTGGAGATCTGGTACTAAAATGGGAAGGCAGAAGAGAAGACGTAGGCAAACACGACAAATTCGACTCGATTTGGTCCGACCCTTATAGAATCTCGGCCTCAAAAGGAGAAAATGATTTTTCATTAGAAAATTTAAATGGAGATATTCTAAGCACCCTTGTAAATGGGCGATATATTAAACACTACATGCAGTAATATGTTTTCGAACTTTCATCGTATATATCGGTTTGTTTTCACGTTTTCTTTATAGTCACATTGCTTTCGGTAGATTCTAAAAATAAATAAATAAATAAAAATCAAGATTTTTCAGAGGATGCAAATACAAAGCAGTTCAAATCTAGCAATTCACAGAGTTAGTAGGAGTGTGTCTGATAGTTATCAGTTGTTCACAGGAAAAGCGTCAGGACTCAAGAGACCAATTATACTACAGGGGTAATTTGCATGGATAACCATGATAAATACTCGCCCTAAAGGTAATGAGTAAACAATCTTCTGTAAGTACGATGAACTATTAAGGTATGAACTCTGACCCGAGAACTCGAGTTAAAAATATCCTAAGAAGTACAGGTGAACGAGATGCTGATTTAAAAAAAAATAAAAAAATAAAAAATTAATTAATTAATTAGTTTTAAATGATTAATACTTGTTAGCACTCTCAAGTTTCCAAGGTTCTCTCACCTTTCCACTTCGATCACTATCAAGCTTACTCTTCACTCAACCTTGTTTCTCTCCCTTTAAGTGTCATCTTAATTTCAGAAATGTTCAAACTAACTTTCGAAGCAAAGATAGGTAAAATCCTATGTTTTTCCTAAGCCTTGGCTGAATCAGAAGTATGTATGGGCTAATCTTAACCTTTTTAGTATTTCTACCAAAAATAAAAAGATCGTTTTCTCTCAAGTGAAGTCCCTATATATATATATATAAAAAAGTGTTAATAAATTTTCCCTGAGATTCTCCATAAAGTTAGAGTGTCTGAGGGCCAAAAGTAGATCAATCCAGAGCTTTTTAATAAGCTAACAGACCTTTGCTAAAAAAAACCAAAAAAATCCCTGAGTAT
Source organism: Picea engelmannii (assembly GCA_009831015.1). Taxonomy (NCBI): domain Eukaryota; kingdom Viridiplantae; phylum Streptophyta; class Pinopsida; order Pinales; family Pinaceae; genus Picea; species Picea engelmannii. The sequence goes on along the minus strand of ML793487.1, from coordinate 416,479 downwards.
GCTACATACTTATTGATTGCCCCCACTTCATAACAAATATGTATAGAAAGAGATGGTGAAAGGAAAATCGTTATCGATTGCTCCCATCTAACATAAAGAGATGGTGAAAGGAAATTCGTTATTGATTGCCCCCATCTAATATAAAGAGATGGTGAAAGGAAATTCATTATATGATTTCCCTCATCTCAGCATTTAAATGCTAAAATTAATGAAGTGGTGAAAGGAAATTCAATGTGGAAAATCCGATAACTTCACTGGGGTATTGAACAGGCCCACTGGCAATGAAGCAATGTCTCCATAATGGACAAGGCTGTTATACACAAATTGTAAGATGCTCTGGTATTTTTCTTCTTTCTGCCAGATTACACTCTAAGATTATGGTATTCCAGATTACACTCTAAGAGTCTCTCGATGCGAATACGATCAAATAAAAACTGGTAGAACAACTAATCTTGTTTTGATTATCTTGCACAAGTCTGAGGTCAGTTTTAGAAAGGGAAATCTAAGTGATCCTATTTCGAGATTGTCGAACGCTTTAGTTTGGAAAGTTCTCCGAAGTCAAGGTTGGAATCTTTATCCTCTTAGTAGTTTTTGTAGCTATGTCTCACAGACCGAAATAAATAACCCCATTTACCCAATAAAAATTCACTAAGTCCATCCACTCTCCTCGTCCCACAGAGAGACGAGGTCCCCAATTGGAGCCTATGTTGAAGCTAGGTTTGAATTTTTTTTTACCTTTAAAACTAAAAAATTTCTCTTTCGGGATTTGGCTTTTCATAAGGTATAATCCTCATTATCAGTCCAAAAGACCAGTATTGAAGTCCTGAAATGATTGCATTTCTTCGTTATAATTAAAGACAGAAAGCTCAAGTGTTATTAAAGTCTAGGCACACGTTCTGTAAAGTACTTTAAATCACGATAAATTAAAACCCTAAAGGAGTTAATTAGCCATCTTTTAACCTTTCGGGATTCGGGGTTTACTCAGAACAATACCTTTTGAATACATTTTGAATCACGAAATCCCGATTCCTAATTTCCCGAAAGAAGTGAAAGTCAGTCTTAATCCTGATTAATTAAAAACTACTCCCATTGCAATTTCGGGATTCAGGGTTTAGTGGTGACATACCTCATGTAACCGCGATCCCCGAAACCACGAAACGCGAAGTTGCGACTCAATACTGAAGTTAAGGCTTAAAACTAATCTCATCGCGTTTTCAGGATTCAGGGTTTAGTGGTGACATACCTCATGTAACCGTGATCCCCGAAATCCCAAAACGTGAAGTCGCGACTCAATACCGAAGTTTAAAGAGAACTAACTTCATTTTAAAAATACATTTAATGGTAATTAAACTTCTTAGGTACTTTCTTTTTGGTTTCCATCAAAAGAGATTTTTTTATTTTTGATTTTAGAATTGCCAAAATACGGCCACGTTAATAATGGATAGATCGTGATTTCTGTGACACAAATGCATATCTCAGAAATATTCCTTGCATTAAAGGTATTAAATTCTTGACAACTGCGTTAGTACTTTCACCATAAAATGAGTTAAAAGAAAATTGGAGGTCTGTGTTTTGAAACTTATTCTCTCTTTTTCTATCAGAAGTAAGTCACATCTAGCCGAGCTTTCACACCTCTCTTCTGTGACAAGTTTTTGTTCCAATACAAAAGTCATGGCACCAAAGAAGGGACCCAAGAAGAGTGAAGATACAACTGAGATTTCCAGCCCAAAGGGAGATGTCATATTAGACACCACACCACATGCTATCGACTCAATTAAATCATGGAGACAAATTTATGAAAATCTA
>ML793487.1:350075-361003 GCA_009831015.1 Picea engelmannii | reverse complement strand
GTAAATACAAGTCCATACACCAAAGAAACTTGTGAATTAACAACCAAATTTCAAATACACAGGATAGAGTGGACTTTGCATCATAGAAATTAGAGATGCATACACATCATAACAAAATTTTAGAGCTTGAATAATCTCTTATATTAACAACATCTCAAAACTAGCCATACATGGAGTGTAACTCTCTTACATTCACCCAGGTAGAAGAATGCATTCCTAGGATACCCAGTACAGACTCTTGTGATCTGCAAAAGCATAGTGCTATTCAAAACCCTTACAATAGTGTTTTCAGATGGGCTCAATGAAAATCACAGTACTGGTAACAATAGTAAAACAATACAAGCACAACAACAACAACCAATGATAATCATGAACAATCGCGACAAACACCCAACCAACCAACCAACCCTTTCCTGTTACATAACTCATAGTTTATATTTTCTCTTGGACACTTCTTGACTCCAATGTTATCATTTCTTGATTTCCCTTCCACTGCTTTTTCCTGCTTTCTCCTTACATGTGCTCAAATCTTTTGTCTCTTTCCACTTGCTCATCCAGCTAGTGCATGGTCTCTTTCCGCTTTCTCATCCAACTAGCGCATGATCTATTTTCATTGTTGGCACACTTGTTGATTTGAAAATACCAAACGATTTTTGATACCAACTTGAACCAGAAGATCAACAAATATCTGATACCAATTTAGCCCAAAAATCCTTAGATGTACAAGTAACTCTAAAATTACACATAAACATCCGACCAGATTCAGTAAATGAAGGTTGTTTGACTATTTGGAAAATATCGTGTGTATGTATTACTTGTCCATAAACCCATAAACTGATGAATAACTTGACATGTAAATGAGATGACACAACAAAAAATAAAAGAACTCAAAATACATATATAATTGATATACATCATTACATCTTCAAAGCCCCTTTAAATAGTATGATTGTTCTTCATCATCTCAAAATTCCAAATTACATTACAATATAGGCTTACAAAAACACAATTTGAAGACACTCCAAAAATCCACTGCTTAAATGCAGAAACATATTGCACCGTTGAATTCTTGGCGAAAAAGCGTGCAAAATTGATATAAAATACTTGAAATTTTGTCAAGGTACCCCTCGACACACTTTACAGTGTTACCTCGAGTGCCTTGTACCCTCATCATGCATTACGAGGAAAAAATATACATAAAATCACGTGTTTGTACAATGCATTGGGTTGTGTGCCATAAAATACCGTGCCCCCTTAACCAAATCTTGTAACTTGTGGCATACATTAAACATGAGTTGGTTGGTTTTGTAACCAATATCGAACTATAGGCAAATTAATTAGGTTGTTTGTATACAATATAGTGGGTCGCAGGTTCAATACCTATTAACCACACCATATATAGAGTTTTGTTTTGTTAAAACAATATATCATATAGTTAAAAAATATATGTAACCTTCACGCGTGAATATATCACAGTGACATGGTTATAATATAACCATATTACATATATGGTATATGGTTACATCTTTGTTATAACATATAACTATATGTTATATTTAACATATAACCTACCAACCTTCGCGGATATAGTGGGAAAATTCCCTGGTCACATAACATTACATATGTAACTAAGGAATATGGGTCAATGGCTAGGCCCTAAGCCCTATTCCCATACGAAATCCACCATATTACAACTTAAATAAATATGAAGTCTTATGTATGTTAAGTCCTTTGTTGTGGCGTGTTGGTGTGGAGGGTTATGCGAAGGCTTGGAAGGTTATGGAGTTCATGGGGTTGAACCATGTTGACTCCATAACTTTTGATATTCACTAGCCAATATTGGCCAATGAGAGGTCACCACATGACGGGGTTGAACCCTATTGACTCCATAACTTTTGATATTAACTAGCCAATATTGGCCAATGAGGGGTCACCACATGACGACCTCTCATTGGCTCTTCCAACGCCACATGTCAAATTAGGATTGTACCAATTATCTTCCACTTTCCAATCAGTGATTGATCTACTTGTACCTTTCCCAGTTAGCTTCCAAGTAGTTTCCACATGTCACTTGTCTATTTTCCATGTACTTTTACCTTTGACCTTAGTTGGCTGGAACTTTGACCACTCATAACTTTTGCATACGAACTTCATTTGATGCACTGTTTGCACCTTTGGAAATATGACAACGATATGTATGCAATGATGTCATTTTCTTGATCATTTGAGATGGTTGAATTTTGAGCTTTTCTGGACCCCCTGGGACCTTTGTGAGTGTTCCAGATCCTCCTGAACTTTTGTGAGTGTTCCTTATATCTTCCTAGAACACACCTCCCCACTGAGGAACTTTTGGATCTTAAAAAGTATAGATAAATATAGTGATGATAACTCTAACTCACTCTTCCATCTTACTGAAATGTTCATATCCAATAACTTAGTGATGAAGCTTCTTCACACTTCCATCTTGCTGATATTTTGGAAATAATTCTTTGTATTGGGTATTTGATCTTAGGTACTAGATAAGTGCACTTATGTCTATTTCTCTAGAATGTATCTCTGACTCTGGCCTCTGGAACTGTAGCTAATATGATATATAGCTCCGGTTCTTGCTCATAAATTTCCAAACTACAAAAAGTCATATTCACTAAATCCCTGCAATACATGCATCCTGTATTTCAAGATCCACTCCCATATCCTTCTGCTGAAGATAGTCCATCTCGACCAATATGAAACCAAGTCAAACGTTGATCTATGCCTTTCCCATTTTGACTCTCTATTTTCCTTGATGTATTTGTAGAATTCCCTGAATGAATACTCTATCCATTGTCGCTTCCACCTTGAAAAACAATTATTCTTATAATATTATCATCTGTACCCGATTACCTCTATTCAAGGTATACATCCATACGAACATGACATAGTATTTAAATATGATTATAACATGCACCTTTATGTGCCTCTTTTTCTCTGAAGAGGATCACTTCTCCTTTACTAGCTCTAGAAAGTTTTGCATTACTTTGATGCTCTTTCTGCTCCTAAACTACATGTTCCAACTTCCTGCATCCTTTTGTTCCTTCACTTCCATTTATTTAGAATCAAGAATGTTGTCTAAGACAATTCAATCCATATGTAGCCATTTATTTGATTACAAGACAATACATTTCTCCATATTGTTGTCTAAAATCTTAGAAATCTTCTTAATGAGATTCCTATCCACTAAACACTAGTGTGTAGAGGTGGCTATATAGAAATCTCCTTAACGATATTCCTCTCACTCTATAAAAAAGTGTAAGGTGGCTATCTAGGAATATCTTTAACAAGGTTTCTCTCACTCTTTACATCATATAAGGTGGTAATATAGAACCTCTCTTTACAAAATTCCTCTCACTCATACAAGGTTGAAATATAGAAATTTGCAGATTTCCTCTCTCTTATAATCTACAATGAGTGGATTATTCATAAATGAAGTGGGCATACTATCACCTCGCTTGTCCAATATCATCCATCCATCTTTCTTGGATAACGAGCACCTGACTCATCACAACCATAATGAAGACTGAAACAATATTGCTGATAAAGTTAACCATTCCTCTGAATTCACAAACTCCGCCATCCATTGTTGTATTAGCCAATCATATTCCACTGATTAGTAATAAATTGAACAACAAAACTAAATATACAAATGCGAAAGAGAATGAACCATAAACATATATTTCCTTCTTAAAAGCAACAACATCAACCAAAGGATTTGTTCTTCTTTCAACCGTAGGTTGCAAATCTAGATCTCAGATATTAGCATTAGCTACCATGTGCCCTGTAGTGACAACTGTCAAACTCATCTTTGTCTAATGAGCTCTAACAATGAAATAAATCCCATCCTTAAAATAATGATATGTGTTCTGTCCCCTATAGAAAATGGCCTTCCTGTCATACAAGTATGGAATTCCCAAAACCATCCCGCAAATGTTAAGTGGAACAACGTCTAACTCTACCTCATCAATGAAACTGGATGTGATCACAAACCGTACAATAAATCCAAAATGGATTGTCACTCAGTTCAATGGATTAAACTATGCTACATTAAATTATCAATCCCGTGTCCGTAGACTTGTGAGATGCAGGAAAAGTATATACGTGATTATTTAAATGATAAATTCTAAATGATCACTAAAATAAATTGCTCATTGTTCTATTGCAGAAATAAAGTTACTGCTTCTACAAAAAATAGAGTAAGTGCAATATTACATAAATGGAATTAATGGGAAACTACAAAAATGATTCTAAACACTTGAAATTGTTAAAACTTAACCTACTAGACTATCAATTGCAATGCAACTACATGCTTTCAATCATTATGTTCAATGGAGATTTCTAGAATTAAAATAAGACAATCTTTGTTTAGTTAACAATTATGTGCACTAGTCTTTATGGAGTATTAAAACATAACTCATAAATGAAATTAAAAACTTATAAGAAATGAAATGATAGTAATCCAAATCACACCACTGCTAAATTAAAATAAATATAATTAAATCAAAGCAATGTATACCTTACACAGGGGGCCCTCTTGGTTTGGATAACGTGGTTGGAAACACTACAAATCTAAATTAAAGACTTAAAATTCACAATACATAAAATAGAATGAATAATCAACATAACTTTTATTAACTCAGAATCAACAGAGTAACATTACAACCATTTCAAATTATATCATATCTCCTTTCTTACAATGATTGCATATTTATACGAGAGTGGATTAAAACCAATCCCCCAATCTTAGAACTAACAAATCAAATGAAATCACGGTTTTACAAATTAGGCAGTTTTAAAAACCGGCCACAACACGTAATCTGGGAAAATCCATTTTGAACAAACGTCCATATCTCCCAAATCATGCATTCTATGGGAAATCGACTTGCTAGTCACCTAATTGGGCTCATTCTACACAATACCCATGTCCCCGAGTTTCGATATTTTCCCTTATATACTCATAAATGACACCAAAAAACTACCTCTAGATTGACATGGGTTTGACTGAAAACATTGACCATGAGTTGGAGTTGCATGTTTTCAACCTAGACATGTTCCAAGCAACATGAAACCATATTGATGCATTTTTCAACAAAACCCATATTTTGGAATCTCTTCTGGAGTTGGGTAAATATGCCAATCGTGGAATTTTCTACGGAAATTCTGTGCTTGATTGTCAGAATTACTTGAGAAACCATCATCAATAAAACCAAAGTATACTTATAATTAATTCATTAAAAATAATGAATTTAAGTGGAAATTAATGACAATTAACCACTTAATGCTTGGAGGTTTGTATTGGTGCATTCATGAGGAAATAAGGTAAAAATGGCAATGGATGGATGGAAGGAAAGGGCGAAATGATCCAAAAAGAAGTGATTCTAGTGGTGAAAAAGGTGTCAAATCAACGACCCAATAACAACATTCTTGAACTTGTTGAAATAGTCAAACATTGGTTTCCAAGTAGAGATGGCATCTTGTATCTTCTATGCAAACTCTGTTGTACATGTATTTGTAATGTCCTATTCCCTAGACATGAATTCTATTGGTTCTTCCATTTTGGCTTCTACTCTTAACTTCATCTTCTTGATAGTTGCAAACTTGGACTATGCTTTTAGGCTCAATCCCTTACAAGATTCCTCATCTCTTTCTTCTCATCCTCTCGAGAATATTTATTTAATGCTAAGTTGTGTGATTAATCCATCTTGTCATCAATATATAACTTGATGACTTTAACATAAATTTGTTCATACTACTCTTTCAGTTGATCAATGTATTATTAAATTATTTGCTTAGTTTTTTCCACACCATACCTTTAGAATTTTCCCCATAAATTATGGCAATTGAGATTTAGCTTCTTTATGTTATTTATCTATTCTCAAGTTTCAATAATAATAGGGTCAATGATTAAAAATTTCCATTTCTTATATTCTTTAGCCTCTATGGCTACTAGTATTGCCTTTCCTTGCTTAATCTCCTCTACTTGTCATTGATTTACATCTATCCTTGGTTCTAGAAACCCCTTGTTGTTTTCCACGATATGGTGTAAGGTTGCAATCACCTTTATCATGATGTTTCTTATATATTGGGATATCTCAAATTCTTTATGGAGGTGATGAAGTACCTCCTAAAAAAAGTGTGCATCTCTTGCTACACCCTTGCAACTTCATCATGGACCTATGCTTCTTTATCTCTTGAATCAATAACCTATTTCTTGGTTCTCTCTAATGCTATGATGATTTTTTCAACTTAATTTTCCCAGTGACCCTCACTTTTTGTGGTAAGTTCTACATGTGTGCGTAACACTTTATTCTTGTCTCTAATCTTGTCCAAATGATCTAAGCGTTGTAATTTTTGGACTTGTAGGTCCTTGAGGTACACATCCATGTTCCTTAATATACCCTTCATTTCCTTTCTCAACTTAGTGATAAGGCTGGTAAGGGAGGGAAGTTCCATCTTCCATAGTTCTATAACATGTTGCATTTGGAATGTGTCTCCCTCATGAACTTCTTCCATGGAAATGACAACTTTTGGTACAATGAATGACTCTAATATGCAACCTAATTTCTTCGTTAACTCTATCATGGATTCCTTTTGTGTAACATCCCTGGTTTTAATCACCCTGAATTTTAATGTAATTGTGAAAATTGAATTTAGGTTGGTGAGTCGATGTGCTTCAGACCGAAGAGCCTATATTGATCAATCTAGCCAAGGGTTCAACTATGTAAATCATACATTGAAATGAACAATACAAATAATAATTGTTGGTTGTGATATGAGATGGATGGTAATGATGGGGGGATATGATTCCATAAGAGAGGGGGGGTAAATAGGGGTTTTGAGGGGTTTACCATGTGCCATATTCATTAATTAGTTGTCATTTAGCCATTTATCCCTTGGACTTATTAGACTGCACTTAATAATTGAATTCATGTAAGCGGTTGGGTGAGGGAATCAACTCAGCTAGTTATTGTTGGGTACATGTTATATTATTTGCAAGGTTGGTCCCATGTATTGAACATTTATATGGGAGCCTTAGGGGGTAAGGGGGGGTTGTTTTTGATTTTTTTTTGCACATGGGTTTTTCCAATGGTTTTCTAATTCCGGTTAAGCAATTAGATTTTTTGACTAATCTAGGTCAATGGATTAGGGGTTTGGATGTTGTGGAATCCTATATGGATATTGTATTGTAAACAATTAAGAAAATGATGAATAAAGAAGATTAGAGGTGTGGTTCTAAACATGTTGGTTTTCCCAGTTTGGGTTTCCAGGGTAAAAATATTTGTGTAATGTGTGTGTGTGCCACTATATCTTCTATGTTTCATTAAGAATCTGTTTGTAGTAATAAATTGTACAAGGTTAAAATATACAGTTACAACATCATGGGATGAGTACAAGAAAGAATGGGGGAAGTGTGAGAGTCAAGCAATCCTTTTGGCAAAGAGTGAAAGTCAAGCAGGAAATGGAGAAAAAAGAAATTTGAGTAGAAAGAGGGGATAGTTTTTACATGTTGATTTTGGAGAGAAAGAGGAATGTTGGGTACTGGGAAGAGAACCATCCATGCTAGAAATGGAAAGATAGTCTATTGGGCTATTTTGGATGTTGAAAATGAGGTTGGGTGCCTATAAAAGCTTAGAGGAGATGTGAGTTTAAGTTGAGAATGAGGCAATTTGTCTATTATTGGATTTCTTATTGAGAAAATGGCTCAAGAGCTTCAAAATGATGTTATGAAGACTCCAAAGAAAAAACTAAGAGTTCTTGGAGTCCCCATACGTGAGAGTCCTATCCAGCTATGCACTAGAGCTCTGGAGGGAAGTGGGAAGGCACGAGATGTTGCATGGAAGAGAAGGGGGATCATATTCCTTGGGTTGTGTAGGTTGAAGGGAAATAGAGATAGAATATCAAAATTGTTGTTAGAGTAGAAACCTGGGAACTAGGATGTTGAGTGCATGGATAGTGGACAAGAGAGTCAGACCTCATTGTGGACTCAAAGCCTTATCTAGAGGGTAGATTTCCGTTGAGAGAAAATGAAGAACAAGCCTATGGATTGGAGAAATGTCCCTTGTACGCATCTGATTGGTTCATATACTTAAATATAAGTTTTATATTATACTTTATCATATTTATTCGACTGTGTAAATGAATATTTGAATGTCAATGTGTTTGCTTGAATGGATGCATTCATATTTTTAAATATGTTGTTAGTTGAATGAGAAAAATTATTGGCTTTCTACCCTTGCTTGATTTTATTTTCTTCAGGCGTATTAGTTTGTTTTAGCAGGCTAGGTATGTTACAATTTGGTATCATAGCTTCTGGTTCAAAACCAGACCCATATGGGCCAAATAATAGTGCAAATTTGGCAAATTTGTTGTTGTATAGTTTTGATCTATGACGGATTTTGGGAAATTTGTGAAACTAGAGTGAAATCCCCAGATTTTGAGCAAATTTAGGTTGAGTTTTCACTAAGAATGGTTGAGGAGATGATCAATGGAATTGAATTGCAAGTTGTAGTATTAAATTCATCCCGAAAGGTCAAATGTTGTGTATGTGATCCATCTTTATGGGAATGTTTACATCTTCACGTATTTGATCCATCTCAAAACTTAATAAATCTAAGGTTACATTGGATTTATGTTGATATTGTTTTTCTCATTTTGAAAAAGAACATGACGTTCTATAAAAAAAATGTAAATCAATCCGTAGCTAAGTGTAATATACCCTATTTAATGTAAAATATATGAGGAGTTTATTTTATTGATGTTGTTGTTATTTCATTGATGGTTATGATGGTTAACATCCACTGAGACCAAATTTGTTCTATTGGACCTTAATAAAGGTAAGGAATTACTTTGTTTTCTTTAGAATTATATTTCTACACTCGAAAATCTTTAAGAGAAGCAATCCTAAATCACCATAGTTTTAATCAGTTAAAAGGTTAGGAAGTTCGATATCATAATAGATATTTTGAAATTGGGATCAAATGTGGTGTATGTGGGACATTCTAAGAGAAATATTTTTTTCATCTTCAACCTTATTAGTGCCACAAAGATGACAAATTCTTTTGACCCACAATGTTTTAGGAATTTTACAATGCCATGTTTCACTATGGAGCTCAGGAGATTTTGTTCTTATTTTAGCAAGTTGGTTTTCTTCTTTATGCTAATCAAAACATAGAAATACTTTTGATCTTCTAGATCATGGTTTATCACCTCCCAATAACATCTTAATTTTTTTTTTATCCTCTAATTCATTATCTCAACACAATTTATCCTTAAATTTAGATGTAACAATATTTTTAATATCATCATTATCATGTAAAGTGATCTCTTCTTTATTCCGTGTTTATTTAGCTAAGACTCGACATCTTTATGCCAACCCTTCTTGAGCTGCATGTGGCTTTGACCGGAGCACATTAGGTACCTAGTCATATCCATTCTCTTAATGGGGTAAAGACTCACTTCTATAAGGGGGATAAGATAGGGTGTATTGCCTATGATTTTGAGATTATAAGTTATAAAACACTTTTATATTTTCTCTATATTTCTCCACAATTCTCTAGAAATGTTGCAACCCCACACATCACAACCATATAAGATAACATGAGTGACAAGAGTCTCATACATGAATTTATTCTTATCCCACAACCAAGGGTCTGTTGATTTACAACTATTTTCAAGTCCATAATAAACTTTCCACCCTCCATTTATCCTTTTCTCAGTGCTACAATTCCAATTAAACTTGTAATAAATATTGATTCCAAGATATTTGTATGAAGTCACTTCCTCCAAGTTGTTATTGTCATACACAAAATTAGTGCAAGTGATATTTTTGGATTGAATTATCATAACCCTCATTTTATCAGTGTTAACAATCCTACCCATATTAGATAAAAAATACTTGATAATTTTAGTTGCTTCTCAAGATAATAGGGATTCCTCACATAAGATAAATATCATCAACATAAAGAAGAAGGGTGATGAATATACTAGCTAGATTTGAGCCAACTGTAATATCCCCATTTTTAATCCCCAAATTAGAAATGTAAACTGTAAATATGATGCATGGTCATGGGCCAAGTAATGTAATATGTAAATGATGTATACTGAATACAATCAAGAAATATGTATCACCAATTGCATATAAAAACAAAATGAAACTTGGGGTCTTAGTTTCCACAAGAGAGGGAAGAGGTCCAAGGTGGAGAGTTTACCCATGTTTATTAAACCCAAACCATCTTTCTAAATTATCCTTACTATGAACCTTTTATTTATTTTTTTGAGTGTTCTAGAGCCCAATGATTGAATTCATGTAAGAGGGTGGGTGTGATAAGTCACATCCCATAGTTATTGAGAGCATGGGGGTTGGGTACAATCAACCTTGGGAAATATGTGAGTCAAGGAAGCATGGGAGAATAATGGAATTCGTATAGGAAATGAGACAATTTTTTATAGGCATGTTTTTGGACAAGAAGAGTGTTCTGAGTGCCAAGGATTGAAGGAAACCATATTGGGCATGTTTTTTATTAAGGTTGGTTGTCATTGATGTCAACCCTTGAAGAAAGCCCGATAGCACAAAGGTTTGGGTAATGGACCCAAGTTTGATTGATGTAAAGATGACTCATTATTGTCTTGTCATGGATTATAAGAAGTACAAATGTATGAAATCCAAAGTGGTCCCCTTATGGTGAAAGCCCTGACAGGAAGACGCTTTGCAGATTGAGTTATCCTAGAAGTATGGTTAGAGAACCCATTCTTAATTGTGGAATAATGAGATGAAGGTCAATGAATTTGTCAGTGAAGCTATCCTAGATGGATAGTGCTTTTCATGCCATTTCTGGTGGTATGTGGAATGTCACATAACTCCTCATGGTTAGAGAGTTATGGTCATATGAAGTTGA
>ML793487.1:312814-337448 GCA_009831015.1 Picea engelmannii | reverse complement strand
GACTGGCTAAGGACTTTGGGTCCCATTCTCATGGATTTTAAAGACTTAACCATGCAATTCGACCAGGAGGGCCACCAATATAAGTTCCAAGGCATCATCGTCGGTTCACCTGAGATCATTAGTTCCCATCGCATGGAAAATCTACTAAAAAAAAGTCATTCTGGTTTTATCGCCCAACTTCATGCCATACAAGCAACAAAGACACCCTTGGTCCCGCAAGACCTCCAATCCATCCTTTCTAGACATCAATTGATATTTTCCACTCCCCAAGGACTCCCTTCTTCCCGTGGTGTTCATGAGCATTCCATTCCCCTTGTACCCGGAAGCCTTCCTCCCAATATCCGTCCGTATCATCACCCCTTTTCCCAAAAAACTAAAATTGTGAAAATGGTCCAGGAACTCCTTAATGCAAGCATTATCCACCCTAGTATGAGCCCCTACTCTTATCCTGTGGTCATGGTCTTGATGAAATAAGGTTCTTGGAGAATGTGTCCTGACTTCCGTTCCCTCAACAAACTTACCATCAAAGACAAATTCCCCATTCCTGTCAATGATGACCTCCTGGATGAATTGAGTGGCGCCCAATTCTTCACTAAACTGGATCTTCATTCGGGCTACCACCAGATACGTATGAAAGAGGTAGACATTCCCAAGACTTCTTTTAGAACTCATGAGGGCCACTATGATTTTTTGGTCATTCCCTTTGGCTTGTGTAATTCCCCCTCCACCTTCCAAAGCCTCTTGAATCATGTCTTCTGTCCTTTTCTCCACCATTTTGTCTTAGTCTTATTTGATGATATCCTTATCTATAGCAAAACCTGGACATACCATCTTGCTCATGTGGATCGAGTTCTCCATCTACTCTCTCAGCACCAACTTTTTTTGAAACAGTCTAAATTTTCTTTTGGGGCCTCAGAAGTAGAATACTTGGGTCATCTAGTTGGTAAGGATGGCATCAGGGTGGATCCAAAAACGATTGAAGCTATGTAATACTGGCCTCACCCAAAGACTCTTAAGAGCTTGCGTGGATTTCTGGGCTTAACAGGGTATTATCACAAGTTTGTTAACAATTATGGGAAGATTGCAGCACCTCTCACTTCTCTCCTAAAAAAGAACTCTTTCACTTGGACTCCAGCCACTGCGCAAGATTTTCAAACCTTAAAGATGGCCATGTGCACCACTCCATTCCTCACCCTTCCCGATTTCACAAAGACCTTTATGTTGGAATGTAATGCCTTAGGGAAAGGAATTGGTGTTGTCCTTATGCAAGAGGGTCGACCTTTGGCCTTTACCAGCAAGCAACTATCTGAAAGAAATCTGGGCAAATCCATCTATGAAAAGGAAATGTTGGCTATTCTGCATGTTATTGATCTGTGGTGCCCTTATCTATTGGGGAAATGTTTTCAAATTAAGACAAACCATCAAAGCCTCAAGTATTTTCTGGAACAACACAGTTCCTCCCCAGAACAACAAAAATGGGTGACTAAGCTCTTTGGATATGATTATGAGATCATTTACAAGGAAAATAAAATGTGGTTGCGGATGCAATTTCCTGAAAATATGAAGATGAAGGATCCTTTTTTTCTCTTTCATTCATTGTACCAGATTGGCTCCAAGCCGTTCGCGAGGAATGGCTACAAGATCCCAAATGTTCGCAGCTGATCCAACAATTGTAGTCCAATTCTCCAGCTTCCCGAGGGTACTCTTGGCTCCATGATGAACTTCGATACAAAGGTCATTTGTATTTAAGTAAACAATCAAAGCTTAAATCCACGGTACTTTCTGAGCTTCATGCTACACCCACAACAGGGCACTCCGGGTTCACCAAAACCTATGAAAGGCTCAAACGTTCCTTTTTCTGGGATGGTATGAAACAGGACATTCATAATTTTGTCGCTGAATGTGATGTGTGTCAATGCAACAAGGGAGAAATAGTCAAATCTCCAGGCGCACTACAACCACTCCCGATTCTACCTGCTATTTGGAAGGATATCTCTATGGATTTTATTACCGACTTATCGAAATTGGGAAATAAATCAGTCATCATGGTGGTTGTTGATCGCCTTTCCAAGTATGCTCATTTCTGCGCCCTTCAACACCCATTTACAACATCTAGGGTGGCTCAAATTTTCATGGATCAGGTCTTCAAGCTTCATGGCATGCCGCACTCTATTGTTTCTGACCGCGACCCAACTTTCACAAGCAATTTTTGGCAAGAACTATTCAAGATACAAGGCACCGAATTGCATCTCATCACAACTTATCATCCCTAGAATGATGGCCAAATGGAAGCTGTCAACAAGTGTTTGGAAATATATTTGAGGTGTTTTGCCTCGAAAAAGAAAAATCATTGGGCTGAATGGTTACCCTTAGTTGAATGGTGGTACAACACTTCATACCATACAACTACACACATGACTCCTTTTGAAGTGGTATATGGACAGAAGCCACCTTCAGTTCTTTCATACTTACCGGGTGCCTCGAAGGTCCAGGCGGTTGACCTAACACTTACAACTCGAGAGGCTATTCTCTGTACCCTCAAAGAGAATTTGGTCATGGCACAAAATCGCATGAAGCAACAAGCAGATCAAGGTCGCTCTGAACGTCAATTTGCAGAACGGGATCAGGTGTTTCTTTGACTGTAACCTTACAAGAAAACTTCCCCCAAGGGCGAGCATTGTCAGAAGCTAGCGCCCAAATTTTATGGTCCTTATACCATTCTCAAGCGTTTGGGACAAGTAGTCTATTGGTTAGCTTTGCCTAACCATTCGAAGCTACATCCTATTTTTCATGTTTCATGCTTAAAGAAGGTGATTGGAGCTAAGTGCCAAATTCAAACCAACCTTCCAGAGTTAGCTGAAGAAGGATCCATGTAAATATAGCCAGAAGCAGTTTTGGACCAGTGTGAGAATCGCCTATGTTAGAGAACCATCAAGGAAGTGCTAGTCTAGTGGAAAGATACAAGTCTAGTAGATGCCACTTGGGAACCAGCTACCATTCTGCAACAATTTCCTCATCTCAAGTCTCGAGGACAAGGATGTTTTTAAGGGGGCGGACATGTTAGGATCCTAACCTGCACATAGGCAGAACAATATATTCAGATGGAATAACGGTAAATATTAATAATGCCTTTCAATAAAATAGAATACTGCGGATGTAAGAAGACCTAATAGAAGCTTCCGCTTCTAGAAGGATCTTCCTCTAGATGCTTCTTTTTAGTATAAATAGGAGTCGAGGGTATGAGAACCCTAGCTTGGATATTATTGTAATATATCTCTGCTCAACTGGAGGTTTCCCCCTCGAAGAGGCCCATGCACATTGCTTTCAGATTCAAAGTGTTATTTCTGTTATTATTCTCATATCATTTCAGTGCTATTGTGGTGAATGCTTTGGTTGTATCGCTGTTATTCTGCCATTTCTAGCATTTTATTTATGTTCTTCATACATTTTATATCTAGCATATTACAATCTCTGATAATCTAACATATCGGTGGTCATTCAAAGTTTCTTTCATCTGTAGCAATACCTTCTTTGATTCTTTCTGGGGTTATTCTATAGCCTTAGTTTCTGGATCTTCCTTAGGGTTTTCTTGTCTTATGTTCATACTTTCAAGCTTATCAATAATTCTAGGGTAATCCAACACTTCATGGTCCATAGATTTGCAATAAATACAACCAGGTCTTCTCCCAGGGAATGCCTTAGAAATATGTCCCGGTTTTCTGCAGTTGTAACAAAGGGTTAGTCCTCTCTTTCTTTTAAATGATCCCCAACTTCTCCTGTACTGCACGCTAGGATCATAGGAGCTAACCTGCAAAAAATTCTTTCTGGGATCCTACATCCATTCATTAGTCCAAACATTCTTTCTATGCATAGGTATAACATATCTTTCACTATTCTTATCAGATCTACTCATATCGAATATTATTTCATCTATTAATACCCTAGTTTTCAAACTAGGACAGACTCTATTAAACATACCTAGATTCATACTCTAGAAACAAAAATTTCCACTTATCTTACTTCTACAGAGCACAAAGATTCCAGATATAAAACTTTTAACTATTCTTACCTTTATCAGAGAACATAACTTGCAGATATTACCTCTTTTAATCATAAATTCTCACTTTTTCCTTTCTTAGAGCATAAATCTTTTAGATCCGACCTCTTTTCTTCAGATCGGGCTTCTTTCTTTTAGCACAGATATTTATGAGTCAAGTAGAATACTGTGCACTAGGGCACAGATCTACGCACATTCCTTTCACAATTTCAAGATGGATCTTTGCACAAAGCTTCTTCTTTCTCAGTTCCCAACAATCACAGTTTTAGGTCCTGGCAATGGAACCATTTGTTGGCACAGGGGCAGACCTAGGATTCAACGCTACAACAATGCACCAAAAAATCCCTAACCACTGGCCCTTTCAGCAACACCTGCGAAGCAGATGAAGTCTCACCCGAGGTAGAGGCAAGGGTGGTTGAAAGACTCAGGTTTTTGCAACCTTAGCTGGGACACAGATCTGTGATTATAATACTTAATAAATCACTTAGCACCATCAGTTCCTCAATATACAATCAATACTCACTTTGTTGATGAAACAGGGCTTCACATCATTCACACTGATATAACGTACTTAAGCACTTAGCATAAACAGAGAGGTAGATCTAGCGGATCAAGCACTAAGAACATTCATATGGATCAGATCTAACATTCTCACATGTCATTAACACTAAGCATAAGCAAATCTATCTAATCATCTCGAATCACTTAGAAAAAGAAGACATAAACACATTAAGACAAGCACAAATCAAGACAACACAGTGTTTACGTGGTTCACCCCCACCCTGGGGATACGTCCACAAACTCTTCTTCTTTATTGTCCTCAGTTAATCAGTTACAAGCACAAAGCCATCAAAACCCTTACTCCAGACATGATAGAAGATCTGCGCAACTCGTTAGATCCTTCTTCCTTGCGTTACAACACTCATCCTTCCACAACCTGTTACAAGGACCTGCACTTAGCTCTGCAAGTCTCTTATAGTCATGCACTAAGCACTTACACACTCTACTTACACTTAGCATGCATTCACATCACATAGATGCACCTCTTCAACTACTTCTTACATTGCCTATCCTTCTATTTATACATACAAAATAAGCCTAAACATGGGTAAACCCATGGGCCGACATCCCATTCCCGTTACATATTCCGAAAAACCCAAAAATGATCCAAAAGTGGTCCAAGATCCCGTGATCTCCGTTTCGTCTTGCACTCCTCCTTCGACAGGCTGTCGAAGTCCCAAAATAGGTCAATATGACCAAGAATATCCCAAAACGTGGTCAAGGGCCAACAACGTGCCCAGAGATTTTGAATACACCTTGGTCACTACTTACCTCCCGAAGGGGATACGCATAGTTCAAGCAGACCAAGATAAGATTGCGGCATTGAAGTTTAGTGACTTCAAACTTAGAGATCACAAAGTTTACAACATGCTCGCCCCACATAAGTACCTGACCCAGACTAAGGGGAAAAATTTGAAGATAATCCCCCAGTCATGGACTATGAACCTCGCGCAGTCCACCCTACTCAATTTCATGAAGATTCCTGACTTTGGACGACACCAGAAGTTGAATGCATGTGTCAAGATACTATTGTATTGTTACCATGGAGGTTATTTGTGGCTAAACCATCGTATAACAATTGATCCGATGTTGATCAATCGAATCACAGGCTTGAGTATGCAAGGATAGAATCCACAAGAGTTTTACCCTGGAAAATCCATGGATCGTGCTCTAGCACAACAGATCAAGGACACTTATGGTGATGTCGAGAAGGGCACACGAGGTTACAAAATAGCTTCTATCTAGAGTGGCACAGTGCACCTCACCTATCAGTTGATTGCAGGAAGTTAGTCCGAAAGAACCAACCCACCCAAGTCTCCGGTGTTGTAGTCGACCTCCCAGGCAAGTGCACTGAAGGCATTCATATGAATTGGGTGAAGTACCCGGTGAACCAGTTGGAACTCGACTATAGAGAAGCACAGAATCAAGGATACGAATTTCATTTCAGCTAGCTCTTGATCCTTATAGATTTTATTTCCTGGGAGATGCCGGAAGGTACGAACTTCCCAGATATCGAGCCTTTTGAACCACTGGATGCAAAGTTTAGTACACTGTGGTAGTCAAGCGACATGAATAAACTGTGGCAGTAAAATGTTGTTTTTCATACCTACTACAATCAGCTAAAGGTAGCCATACAGTCTGAGCCTCGCATGACTTTGAACACTCTACACCGATTCAGGCCTCTGATGAAGTTCAACGCATATCACATTTTACTTACATCACAGTACGTGCTGACGAACACAAGCAACAGCTTCAGTCCTACTACAATATGATGGAGGAGGACTTGGAGGAGATCACCAAGGATTGGACAATGGACCTCCTTATTCCAGCAGACCCTGCGGATATATACAACATCGATAGCCCAAAAACTGTGCAGGATACAACCGAACCTAGCGGGGCAAATAAGACCGAAGAGGTCCAAGAATTAGACATCGCATCCGTGAAGACTGATTCCATATCACTAGAGCGAGGAGGTGATGGCGAAGAGTTGAATTACAAAGAATTCGAACAGAAGCATGGAGATGAGGTTGATCCCCTAAAAAAGAAGAAAGGTTCACCTCTGAAACCTTCCTCCCGAAATAAAATGAAGGCCACCATGACCAATATGCAGACCGTCCTCACCTCGGGTGACTTCAACTTCCTCATAGCAGCCCTACAAGAAGATTCGCTGGAAATAGCAAAGAAACAAGAAGCAAAGTAAGAGGAGTTGTATGATCGAATTGAGACTAAACTCCTCATAGCATGCCCTACAGTCTAGTCGCACAGTCTCCACTGCGTCAGGAGATCCAGAATTGGGAGATGGGCCAGCTCAACTCCACCACTTAGTCGATAAAGTCGAAGCTCACCTTCGATGAGCACATGAAGAAATAGCGCAAGCCACAAGTACAAGGAGTACTCGTAGAGCAAGACAGTGCTGCAGAACAGGAAAATCTTGGTCTCCAAGAAACATTTGATGAAGAAAAAGTGCAACTACAACAAGAAAAGGAACAGTTGATCGTGGAGAACTCAAGGTAAAAGAAGTGGTTAACAGAGTACTTCGCTCTGTGACAGTCTTAGAAATCAAGTCAGAATACCGAGTTGCACAGTAGGTGAACCAACTTGCAAAAGCCATCCAACAACTACAACAACACATAACATATCTGGAGCTATGCACTGTACTTGAGACCCCATAAGATGTAAGAGACCAAAGAGAAGTAACCGCCCAAAGCACAGTTGAAAGGATAAAGGCTCTTACCCTAGAATGCAAGAAACTTACCGATCGCAGTGCCCATACCTATGAACAACTAACGGAGAACCCAGAACTAAAGGCACTGAAGTTGCAGCTCCAAGAGGTGAAGTATCAAGATGAAAAGATATAGGCACAGTTGAAGTCCCTTTCAGTTGTGGAAATAATGAAGCGCTCCCAAGAGCAATGTACTACACAAAAACAAATCCATACTATCCAGAGCAGAGTTATGGAGGTAACCCAGAAACTCCAACCTATGCAAGATAAGTCCTATCAATTGTTTACAGAAGTAGAAGGCCAAGGAGCAGAACTAGAGCAAGTTGTCACTACAGTTGAGCAACGTCTAGAGGGACCGATCAACGTTGCAGTCATCCAGGAGTTCGCAAAATAGGAGGTTGTGGCACAACAACAAGTCGAAGTAGCTCAATCCAAGCTTGAAGCATTCCAAGCAGAGCTAGTTAGACCAGAGTGACTCAGGATGAGTCACAGGGGAGTGTTAGGGGTTTGTTGGCCCTTGACCAAGTTTTGGGAAATCCTTGGTCAAGTTTTACCTATTTTGGGACTTCGACAGTCTGTCGAAGATGGAGCGCAAGACGAAGTAGAGATCATGGGATTTGGACCCCTTTTTGGGTCCTTTTTTGGGATTTGGGAATATGTAACGGGAATGGTATGTCGGCCCATGGGTTTACCCATTTTTAGGCCTACTTTGTATGTATAAATAGAAGGCTAGGCAATGTAAGAAGTAGTGAGCAAGACTTGTGGAAGTTGGCTAAGTGCTAAGAGTTGGATCTGTGTGATCAAGAATTGTAAGGCTTCGTGCATACTGTATGAGACTTGCAGAGCTAAGTGCAAGTCATTGTAAGAGACTGTGAAGGCTTTGTTCTATAACGCAAGGAAGGAGGATCTAGCGAGCTGCGCAGATCTCCTGTCCTATGCAGAGTAAGGGTTTTGTGACTCTGTGCATGTAGATGACTTATTGAAGCTAATAAAGAAGAAGAGTTGGTGGACGTAGCCCTAGGGTGGGGGTGAACCACATAAATACTATGTTATTCTACTTTGTGGGATGTTTTGATGTGTTTATGTGTTATTTGTTAAGTGCTTTAGTGTAGATAGATAGATATTTTTATGCTTTGTGCTTATGATGAATCTGAATGCTAGATCTAACATCTGTGAACTTTCTTAGTGCTTGAGTCTGCTAGATCTGATCTAATCTCGTGTGCTAAGTGCTTATATACATTAGGTCAGGGTGAATGATGCAATGCTCTGTTTTATCTGCAAAGTAGATATTAGGTAAATAATGATGAACTAACAATGCTAAGTGCTCTATTAAGTGTCATAATCACAGATTTGTGTCCCAGCTAAGGTTGCAGACACTTGAGTCCTGCAACCACCCCTGCCTCTACCTCGGGTGAGACTTCATCTGCTTCGCAGGTGTTGCCGAAAGGGCCGGTAGTTAGGGTTTTGTTGGTGCGCTATTGTAGCATTGAACCCTGGGTCTGTCCTTGTGCCAACAATCAGGCATAGGTTGGATTAACAAACTGTTACAACATTAAATCAATCAATTTCTATGCATTTTTCAGGATTTTGAAGGTCATAAAATTGCAGAGGCATTTTGAGGGCCTAAACTTCATTTTCAAGTTGTCAAAATTGAGAGAACTGTGTGAACCTTTGGTAGACAAAGTATCTATTGTTAGAATGAAAGACCTGATAATATCTTTCCAACAAGATATTCTGACTACAAAACATAGCTAGTATGAGGAAGTTACCTTTGAAACAATACAAGGTATAAATTAGATACCAATTTACTTCTAGAGGGCACAACTCCTTGCTCAAAAGTCAGTTTGGGACATAGGAGAAGTCTATGGAAAGCAAGCGGACCACATAAGACAACCATGGAACTGGATTTGGAATTTGGGTACATGAAGTTGTATAGTATGGGAGAGAAGACACCTATAACAGTAAGGGGTAAAAATGAGGAAACAATTTAAACTTCCGTAGACCATAGCTATCAGCTTGGAGGTTGGATTTGGGGAAAAAAATAGTAAATGGAAAGAAATTGAGGAAGATAAGCCATCTATCAACCTATAATTTTGAGTTTAGCACTACAGTTTCTCATAAAAAAAAAAAAAATTGCAACAGTGAAAATGAAGCAATGTCAGTGGAAATTGGAACTTGAGAAGGTTGTAACCTTTCTCTCAGAACTCAGAATGAGGGATGAGTATAGCCACTAGAGAGAGGTTTTAGAGAGGAATGTGTCTAAAGAATCAGAGTTTGGATTAGTTCATTTGTGTTATTCATAAATTGAAATGAATAATGGAATATAACCTAATTAATAAAGTATTTTGCAATATTCCTAAATGATCCTGGAGGATCCAAGAATGCTCACAAAGGTCCAGGAGGATCTGAAACACTCATAGAGGTCCAGAATGATTTATAAATGCTCAAAATTTGATCGTCTTAAATTTTCTCGAAAATTCTACCAATGCGTAGATATCGACGATAGCTTTCCAATGGTGCAAAAATTGCCCCAAATGGAGTTTGTATGCAATATATGGCAGGTGAAAGTTCATGTCAAACCAAGAAAAAAGTCAAAGTCAAAGGGGTCAAGGTGACGCAAGTCACCACTGCAAGGGTGACACATGGCACGACCATACGACCATACGGTGTCGACATGGAAACACCCCCAAGGTGCCACGTGGCACACCGTATGTTTGATCTAGCAGGTGACTTGGCGATCATATGGTACAGGTGGACTAATAATGTATTGGCATGTGGTGAAGATAGACCAATGAGAGGTTTCCATGTGGCAGCATCCCATTAGCCATTTATGGATTAGGTTGGTTAAAATTTTGTTTTGAGTTCAGAGGATCGAACCCGGGTCTCCCACACAACATCCCAACAACCTTATCGTTGCACCACCGCATTGATTTTTAACCAAATATGGAAAGATATATATTTGAATTTGTTGTATTATATTGTTGGTGGAAAAATAATTGAGGGCCTAGCTCTCAACCCATAATATATGTGGTCACATGATATATATAACATGCAACATAGTCATGCCTTATGCCAAAGTTTGTGGGAGGTTTTAAACATTGGATTAAAACCTGTACTATATTAATATATAGTTGTAACCACATACCATAAAATATGGCCTGGTCAACAGGGTTTGACCCCATGACCTTCCAAATAATGTGCCAACAATTTAACCATCGTGCCAAAGGCACATTCTGTTACAGGATTCCCCAAACAAAATATTAAATGGTTGCCCAAAGTTTCGGGTGGTGGTTTAAGCCCAACCCCCTATTTAATGGGCACGTGGACAGAGGAAAGGAAAAATAATCATTATAGAGTACATATAGTATCGAGATTTGTGCCAGAGGTATCGATACCTTGGGATTTCACTGTAATGCATGCCAAGAGGTTTCTTGACAAAATTTTATGAACTTTATTCTCATTTTTATCAAAATTTTGCAAGGAATTCTATGGACACTTTGTTTCTGAGTTTGAGTAACATGTAAAAAGGTCATGGTAAAATGAAAGCATTTGAGCATTAATAAAGAGGTCTCTATTGGAAGCACACCTAGAGACGTAGCCCAAATTGGGTGAACTCCATTAAAAGACTTGTGTATGTGATTTCACTATTGTTGTTCTATTTTTCGCTTAGTTAATTGCAAGTTGTTTATCATTAAAGTGTATTTCAATAGATAAGTTAATTCGTATATATATTGAAAACAATCAAGTGATCATTATTATTTCGAAGATCAAATAGATGTTCATGTGTACTAATGATTAAATAACATCTAAGGATTTTTTGGATCAAGTTGGTATCGGAGCGAGGTTTTGAAAAGTGGTTGCAAGTGAATGCTTACAAGGTCCAAATCCAAGCGAGGAGAAGGTAAACTTGCAAGTTATAATACAAATATTGGTTCAATAATAATTACTCGAAGAAGAGAGATGAATTCACTAATAAAATTGGGCCCTTATAATTTTGAAGATTGTTTCTTTGAGGCTTTTAATTTAATGAAATCCATGGTAGAAGAAATGTATGAGGGTCGAAAGGAGGCCAAGGAAGAAGATACATCAGAGAATGTTGAACCAGTTAAAGATGAAGGAGGAGGTGAAGCGAGTGGACCTTCCAAACCAACCTCACCATCTTCATCATCTACAAGTGAACATTCTTCACATAAGAAGAAGTCCACTAATAAGACTTCACATGCTCATAATTTTACTTTATTAAAATTGGATATTAAGTTCGAATTGCCAATATATGATGGAGAATTGAATGCCAAAAAGTTGGACAATTGGATCAAGAAGATAGAGGTATATTGCAGGGTGCAAAGGATCATGGACGACACTGCAAAGATACAATAGTTTACTCTAACTCTGGGTGGTACAACCTTAATATGGTGGGAGAGTTCGACACAAGTTGATCTTGTTCAATAGGGTATAGTAATTTTATCTTGGGATCAATTTACTTTTGCAATTATAAAACAATTTTATCCAATGGCTTATGTGCAAACAAAAATTATGGAATGACAACATCTCAGACAAGGCAAGGGGTTAAATATCCAAGCATATACACAAGAAATAAAAAATAAAGCATTATCCTTGGGAATTCCAATATATGCTTGGGAAACTCTTCTAAAGTATATTGGTGGCATGCACTCATATCTTTCACACACTATCTTGATGTTTAACCCTACTAACATTGATGAAGTATCACTACAAGCTACTCATCTGGAGGCTAGTAAGGGGAAGAATGTGATTAAAGATAAGAAGCCACATAAGTTCGAAAAGAAACCGAAAGGAAAATGGAAGAGTAAGAAGTCAACTATTGTAAAAAAATTTGAAGAAAGACCTACATGTTCCCACTGTAAGAGAAAGGGGTATGAGGAAGAACAATGTTGGAAGCTCCATCTGAAATTACGATCAAAGAAGTTCCAAGATAAAGGGAAGCACCATATTGTTGCATCAAATCGAAAGGATCTACGATCATGTTCAAGAGATGAGTCTAATATCATGGAAATAGGAAGCAAAGGTATATCTACTATCAATTCTAATTCTTCAGTTCAATATGCTAAATTGGAAAGTGTTACTGATCAAAAGAAAAGAAGCGATCTTGTCCATGTCATGGTTATAGTCAAGCAAACAAATATAGATACTTTGTTTGTCAGTGGATCTCAAGTTAAATTACTATCTGAAACAATTTTTAAGAAGTTTGGTTTAAAGATGACGCCTCATAAAAAACCATATCCATTAGGTTGGGTGTGTGAAGATGCTAAGTTGTAGGTGAAGAAATAGTGTAAGATCAGATATGCAATTATAGCTAAGTTGTTTGATGAGGTTGAGTTAGATGTTATACCTCTTGACATTTGCAACACTATCTTGGGTAGTCCATATCTATTCGATAGGAGGCCATATTCTACCATGAAGAGAATAAATATCATCTTGTCAAGGATGGGATTGAATTTTTGTTAGATATCATCCTATCAAAACTAATTTTCTTTAGTGAGCACAAGGAAAATGAAGAGACTTGTGAATGAAAGTAAATATTTTGTTCTCACGATAGTGAAACATAAAAAGGAATAGATATTTTATGCTTTATCAAGTTGTGATCCAAATCATAAACAAGAGTTGGTCAAAAGCATATCTAACTATGATGAGTTATTTAAGGAACCTACAGGGTTTCCTCCTAAGAGAGAGGTTGAACATGAAATCTATTTGCAACAGGATGCTCCTCTTCCTAACATTGGTATGTATAGATCATCAGTACTAGAGAATGTAGAGATCAAGAAGCAAGTTCAGGAATTTCTCGATAAAGGAATCATAAAGCCAAGTTCCTCTTTGTGTGGATATCCTATTGTGTTAGTCCCGAAGAAATATGGTATGTGGGGGATGTGAATTGGTTTGTGAGCACTGGAAAAGATTATGGTAAAGAACCATTATCCTCTTCCTAGGATTGATGATTTATTAGATCAGTTAAAGAATGATGTTTACTTCACTAAGATAGACTTTAGAAGTGGTTACCATCATATCAGGATTGAAAAAAGTGATATATGGAAAATGACTATGAAGACAAATCAAGGCTTGTTCGAATGGTTAGTTATGCCATTTGGTTTATGTAATTCACCTGTGACATTTATTAGGGTAATGAATGATGTGTTCAGGCCTTACATAGATGAGTTTTTAACCGTTTACTTAGATGATTGTTGTGTTGGTTTTGTCAAATGGGTGAGAAAATATACAACACTTGCATGATTAGTTAAGTCAGCTAAAAAAGATAGAGGTTTGTGAGTTTATTAAATAACCAAATACAAATGAAACGAGGAAATAAAACTAAAAACAACAAAGAAATAAATGTTAGAGAATCTTGCAAGAACTAGAACCATGAAAAGCAAACAATTACCAATATATAGCTACCAATGGATCAATATATTGATAGGCTAAACACCGTAGAGAAAGGAGGGGACTTATGAATCCCCTCTTACTCCTTGGGAGGGCTCTTGAGTTACCTAATAGAGAGCTCTTCTCTTCATGCAATGGCAAGTGACAATGATGAAGAAATACAATGCCAATCCTCTTAAGAGGTGATTCAAAGAGAAAAGAGGATTCTCAAAGAAGAATTATTGCAGGATAACAATACCTTGAAGTCCTAATTTTCTATCACACCCATGGCACCTATTTATAGTGTCTATTCACGACAAGATACAACTGTTTCATAGTGTGAACAAGGGGCTTTTTAGGGCACTTCCTAGCCCTAGACCAACCTCTAAGCTAGATTTCGCTTAGATCTGAGTGTCAAATCATGTTGGGGGTCGGACTAGAAGTGGTTGAGAGGCCGACAAGATTCATAAATTCATCGTTCATGAGAAGTGTGCAGGTTTTATCGTAGAGAGTCATGCGTCATGTGCACAGCGCACGTTGAGGGTTGTGTTAGCCTGCACACTGTGCGCACACTTCCTTTGGTGAATTTGCACACTTTGATTTTTGAACCAAGTATATAGTTTTTGCCTTTTTGATGGATTTTGGTGATGTATGTGGACTAATTGTTGTTAGCATTGATGTATTTCTTCAACCATTGTGTGCAATGTTGCGGACGATTTTTCAGTGATAACAGATGCCCCTTGATGTGTGAGGTTAGGATCATACGTATAGCCAAAATACATCATTGTTTCTTTTGATGAGAGTTCCATTGTAAGGAAGAGTGAAGAGAGGAACTGCTAGAGCGATCCGTCGGAGGGAGAGAAAAAAATGTAGGAACCAAACCTTTCTCTCGGGAGAAAAAATAAAATCTGTATACAAACGATGTGGGCATGCCTCATGCTTGTGTCATGAAACCAAAATGTGGGACTGTAACTGAAGATGTATGATGGTGTAGATAGTTGTAGTTCCCTCAGCGGCAGTTGATAACAACAGATGTTGGTTCTGACTAGTGAACTCGATTTGAAGCGAGTAATGGATGACTGTAAGAAGTGTCAATGACTTGTAGGCATTGATGGCCTATCAAATTCATAGGTCTTCGGGTGGTATGAAACAACTGCAGTGGTCACATAGTAAGACCCGCCTTAACATGAGAGTTTTCTGAAGTCGAATTTTATGGGGGTCAACGGAATCATAAATAAATGATGATTCTCTCTATGCCATTCAAGACTCCTCATTGAAAAGGTAATGAGAGTCAAGATACTGTCACCTTTCTGGAAATTGTGTTGATATCGACATGAAGGGAGACGCGACAACAAGAAGCTAAGGGATTCTTGAAATCCAATGAGTAATAGATGATATCAGGTACTAAAGAGTAACATGAACAAAGTCAATATGTTATGGGACTCAAGACTGCCCTTGGTTAGGGTGTTGAGGGATGATTGGCAACAATCGTAAAATTGGATCTAACATCAGGGGGATGACTACATATGGGGTTAAAATGTGTCGGAGGCTGACAAAGTGGGAAAACTCAGAGATTGTGTGTATATGGATTTGGAATACTCGGGGTTTGTTAACGATGTCGATATGAAAAAAGGGGGGATGCGCCAACCAAGGGTGACATGGGTTTCTTTTCCAGGTAAAAGAAGGCCATCGAGGATGATGAGTAAAAATCTATGTATATCGTGGAAATAAGGGATTTATACAATTAGCAAATAAATAAAGAATAATTTGGGTTGAGTATACAGATACAAAAAAGGGTGCCCGAGTGAATGATGGCTTGGCCTGTTTAGAGCGCAATTTTGTGAAAGAAAACCGGTGGCGGGTGGGGGGCTAATGGAATTGTGGAGGCACAATCAAGTGTAATATATGACCCAGGAGTCCATTGGAAAGGTTAGCAATATGATGTGAAGAAGTATGGGGTTCATTCTCGGAAGTGTGAAACTGACTATTGGGACTCCCAATCCTAAGGGGTGAAATCAGAATGAGTGTCAAGTTTCTATGGGGAACTATGAATGGAACAAATCATGTGGTGGAGAGTGATATCAGATGACAGTACCAAAATATGGCAGAGGAAAAGATACTGGAGAGCCGAATGTAGGGACCTGTTGATGAGTCCTAAATCCATTTAGTTCAACAGAAGGAGCCAAACCCACCACCAAGGCCCAATTAGACTCTGCAACATTTAATGGTGAAATGGTTCTCCAGATCTCGCGATCCGGCCAATTAATCAATGGGATTTATATTTTCTTGTGAAGGCGTCTCCTTCAGTTGGGACTTTATCTTTTTGTATTTTCTCTTAGATGGGACTGAAGTAAGATTGTAAGCCAGTATAAACCAATTTGGAAACAAAATAGAATTAAGTTTAACTACTGGAGAAGACATCGAACTTGGGATAACCCGCTACTCAAGCATGCATACGACAATTCTATACCACATGCATAGTAATAATACGTTAACCATGCGAGCATCCAATTACTGTCTGAGATACTAATTATCAGAAAGAAAACACATATGCAATAAAACAAAGGCAAGAAGAATAATCCACCTACTTTAATCATCCATCACAGGATAACACAACAATTCATTTTCATCATTGAAGTAAAGAACAACAAAATATTGCACCAGATAACTTGACAATAGATTAAATAGCTCTTACTCATCACAACATCATTCATGAAACAAGATAGGAAATAGTTCTTCTCCACGTCTAATCACACATGCATTTGATGAAATTAACTTTGTCTCTCATCCAGAAGGACTTCTCTATTAATCGTAGCTCGGAAATAATTCTTGAAAAAACCAAAATAGAAGAGTTTCTTGCAACAACCATTGACCTTTAAATAATTGGTCAATGCTATTATTTATAATGTAAAATTAACTAAAAATAATGGCTAAGTGTAGTTTAAACAAAACAAAACTCGCCATGTGGCGTTCTCTCCTAACAGTTTTCCAACAGTCATCTCCAGATATCCCTTCGAAAGGGTGACTTTTCTCATACTCCGACCAATTGATAAACAACTCCTTGCAGGTTTGGGCCCATGGAAATCTGTACTGTTCCATTGGAGCCGCGTAAATTCCTCTGACCACCACTGCATGCGCTCGGTACTTCACCATACTGGTGTTTAACTGTTGTAGCACAGTCCGCGCTCTAATCAGATGTTCCATAAATCATTGCACTTGTCCTAGCGATGTGTCGGTCACCTTCACTATCTCTTTGGCCTGTAACAAATCTTGCTTGGTATGTGATTCGACTATGTCGCACAAGTCGATGAATTTGTCGGGGGTTGTTATAACCCTAAAATGCACCACACATGCTTACCTTGCATCATGCTGTCTCATATCCTTTCTTTGCCAAAGCACTGCTTAACAACTCTTTTAAAATCCTCTTTTATAAAGGCCCATGCACCCTACTCCATTACTGCACACGTGTACACGCTGGCTGACCCAAAATAGCCTGCATGGACCGACAAAAACACGAAAAAAGGAAAGTTGCCGATGGAACACAAAAGCTATGGGTGAGTTAACTGAAACTCTCGGCCATGCATGGCCGAGGGTTTGTCCAAATACCTAGCTCCTTCTATCCTATAAAAGAAGGGGTAGGGGTCCCATTTGGGAAGAGGAAAAATATAGGAAAGAAACTCTGCCCATTTGCGTATTCCCATTGTCCCAACCCTTTAGCCTTTCATGATGCCAAAGGAGATACAAAGAAAAGAAGTTGGAGGAAAGTAGAAGAGGAGCCCAAGATCAGGTTCGCGGAGCGGTGGCTGGTCTCAACTTTTGTAAGTTGAATCATTCAAAGTAATAAAGAAAATTCTTTTCCCATCCCAATTCATGAACTTTTTATAGTTTGATTAGTATATGTTTGGATTTCTAACCCGTTAGTATATAAGTAGGATGCATGCATAGTTATTGCTTATCTTGTATGCAGGTCAKCTTTGGAAGGAGTATTGCGAACAAGTAATCAAGTACAATGGAGGATCAACACCAAACATCGGGAATGAGGTAGGGTGATCTTTCCATGCATTTACTAAGAAAAGGGGATTTAAATCTAGGGATGAAGGTAGAAAGTAGTTTTTCTTCGGTCATATCTGCATGCAAAGTCTGAACTCTATTTTCTAGTCCGTAGGGAGATTTCCCTCATAATAGAATTGGCGACCATACTAGGGAAACTCTCTAGGGTTCCTGGAATTGTATTTCGTTTTTGGGTAGTTTTATAGACTAGTTTTTCTTGGTTGTTTTTTCTTTTAGTTTCTGTAAGGTCTGAGCTAGTAGGGAGTCTGGTTTTACATACCATATTTCCCTGTCTTTTGCTTGACTATGTTTTTGGGGACCCACAGAGGTACGCGTGGCCTGCATAAAGTCTGCACGCAGGTACCCGCACCCTACTCTCTTACAACCCACGTGTGAACGCTAGCTGAAGAAGTAGCAGTAGCGTGTAGAGTTCAGAGAACTTCAGAGGCAGTCATCCTCTTCCCTGTCAGAATCACACATTCTCAGGGGGTTTTCTGGAATTCTGTTTGAGTCTTGTTTGCTAGCAGTCCTATCTTAGATTGTTTTTTTCTTATCATTTTTTCCTTACATTATTTGTTTTTCTATTAAAAAGAGTGTTCAAGCCTTCAAGGGATCTTGGTTATCAATATCAGTGGTCTCTTCCTGGTTTTGGGTTCTCTGTTTTCATTTTTCTCAGAGTTTAGATATACACGTGGCCTGTACAAGGTCAGCCCGCATGTACATTCCCTCTGTCTCTATCCAGTGCGCGTTCGCACGCGTGTTGTTTGATTAACAATCGCGTGCTTGTACATGATACTTTTTGTTGAGGGTAAGGCAGTCATCCTTTCCCTTGATAAGAATTATTCCTCTCAGGTGTTTGAATCTCTGTTTGAGCAGTCAGTAGCTTAGGATTAATCTTACCCTTAGCCTGCTTTTTCTCAGTTAAAAAAGTTGTCATAAAAATAAAAKAATTTTTAAGGTTTTTAGACAAGTGTGAGAGTCATTGTTTTTCAAAAAAATTGSTAGTGTGTGATTTTTGACCTRATTCTTTGCGATCTGYGATTAGGCCAGAGTYRTTTTTCTTGGTTTTTTCTTGTCGKTATTTTTCCTTTCTTGCYTTACTARCATTTAAATAAAAAAAAAATCTCTTTTCATTTTCTTGTTTGGTTGAAAAGTGTGTTTCTGCATTATTAGCCAGGGAAAARTYWTTTATTTCATAAGTTTTTGCAGTTCACTTAGATCATAAGTAGCTCGTAGTCAAGTGAAATTCCTTTGAGTTTGCWGTCYAAAATCTTAGAAAAGTTAAAWWTWAWTWWTWAAAAATTGAAAAKTTGTTGAAATTTTGCATTAAGAATTTTTTTTTTCTTTTTTTGTTTCCAKCTTTTTACTCATTTTTTKMTTTCGTCTTTTACACATCATCAGTTTCAMTTTMATACCCCTTGAYRTAAKACAAATCCATAAAATTAACGCTAAATTTAAAATCTACTAGACTTTTATGTTTGTAGGGTTCACCAACTAGTTTAGGATTAGGGCCTTGGATTAGGTTGGAGAGGAAACTCTTCAAGGCCATTTAAAATCAAACATTGGAGTCTGAGTTAGGGAGTGTCTAAGTCTAGTGTCGTGAAAGTTATCCAGGACCCCCCTCTAACATAGGGGATAAACACGAGGTCGCATGCAAAAAGGTAGCGGAGATAACCCCTCCAAAGCTGGACCAATCATAGTGGAGAACACATATAGAGGGCTTGTTTTGGGATTCCGTCGTTTGCATTTTCCATGGGGCTTCATGGGTCACGAATCCGTTCGAGGTCCTCAGTTGTATTTCATACCATTTTCTCTCGATACCCTTGACAGGTTTCAGGCTCGATACCCTGCTCATTGTGGTCTACCCGACTTTCGACTGTACCCACCTGGTGACTGTTTGCGCGTTAGCAACCTAGTTGCCTATATTTTTTAGGGACATACACAGGTGACTGCGGGGGTATACGGTGGTACCTAGGACAAACATCGGGCCATGCTTTGTAGAGTATACCCGTAGGGTGCTTCTTTGCTTGATTTTCACTTGCACCAGTAAGTTTCTCTAGTGTTGGTTGTTGTAACTATTCTTCCAATTAATTTAGTGTTTGCCTGTCTTATCTTCTAGGAGATTTTTTTAGTGTGTGTTACTTTTGAACGTTTAAAATACCTTAGAGTGTCTTGGATCTTCTCACATAGTGGATGATCCTGAGATTCGTCGGTCACGAAGGCTTCTTGGCCTACCGCCGATTACACTGGAGCCACGCCCACCACCATTAAGGCGAAAGCTAGACCAACAAGGGTCTTTTGAAGCGACCAGGTTACAAACCATTGTGCCCAACCAACCCGCGGAGGAATCGACTGTTTTGGACCTTGAAGCAACCGCTCTTGGCCCGGTTGAAACCCCAACCACTGATTTCTTGGCACCTTTCATTGTATCAATTCAATTTTACGAGCGCCAGACAGTGTTGCACACAACAATGGAAACAAATGTTGTTACTCCTTCTGGGAATTCTTCAATTCTCACTATGGTTGTCACCACAGGAGATCTTTCACCTCCTAACCCACCATCATTGGTCTGAGCCATCATGGTATTGACCGCAACTACTTCGCACAGTGGTACGATCCCATAATTGGCGGCGACCACAACCCCTTCACACCTAGTGCGACAGGCCCTTCGTTCTCATACGAGATGCCTAGTTCGGGTACAAGTCCTGTACTTTCCTACTCCACTTTACAGACTTTGGTTCTGGGTTCAGGGAGCTCTAGCGCTCTTCTACAAGGTCACATGGGGGGCACTCTTGCTCCTTTTAACGCTTTCCCTTACGGAGGAGGTCATATCCCTCCTTTGTCCCCTTCACTCGGTGGCTTGCATCAACAATCCACCGGGCAACCTACACACAATAGTTTATTTGGAGCGGGGAGTCAAGGACCACCTTCACATAGTATGCCAGTAGGTTCGACACCGTTTTCTTTGAACATAACATTTGGTAACAACACCTTCTCGTCAGTCGCTTTCCCGACTGGGGGCAACCCCATTTTTGGACAATCTACTCCTATGCAGGGTACTATTCCTGCACAAGGGGAAAACCTAGCAGGACCTTGGAATTCAGGGCAGGGATCCGTTCCCTCATCCGAAATGTTGATCTGGGTTAATTCTTTCCACAATCAATGGAACCCCAGACAAACTACTATTCCTATCCCCACGGGACCGGCATTGGGTAATCCTTCCCAAATTCCTTCAAATATAATGCAAGCCCAACATTCTATGTCCTATTTGAGAAATCCGCCGATGATATCTCCACATATGCAAAATCCTTACGCTGTCCAGGGCCATGGTTTCTACCAGAATCCGGGCCTGCTGCTAAACGTTTCCTGGAAACCTGGTGCCAGTCAAACTCCAGGCCCCTTTTTCCCAGGTTATCACCAACAACCCAAACTACCTTTCCTGGTGACTTTACACTTGCCAGATTTGACAAGGTTGTTGAATGACCCTATTTGTCACGATCCACATTGGCCTCCTATGTCGACGAAATTTCCTTCGGACATTCCAAAGTTCGAAGCCAATCCTAATGAAGATCCAGGATATCATGTGACTACCTTCCATCTTTGGTGCTCATCTAAATCATTGAAAGATGACTCTGTACAGTTGCGATTGTTTCAACGTACTCTCATTGGGAGTGCCGCAAAATGGTACATTGAGCTCGATCGCTCAAGATACTCTTCTTTTGGCGAACTGGCGATGGCTTTCTTGAACCATTTCTAGTTACCTGTGAGATACAATGCTGGCACAGAGCTGCTTGCCAATTTCGAACAGACAATAGCGGACCATATCTCTGATCACATCCGAGAATGGAGATGCTGGAAGAGTTTAATCAAGATACCAGTCCCACCAACATTCCTTCTTGAGTGGTTCCTTAATTATTTGGTCCTGTAGTTATCCAAAGACGTTGCGACATCAGGATTTTTCTCCGAAGAAGACGCCATCATGAGGGCTCAACAGTTTGAGCTCATCTATTCTCAGTCCGGTTTATTATACAACATCTTTCCAGTTGCGTCACGTTCAATACTGGATAAAACTAGACAGAGAGTTGGACCACATGCCGATGGTATTGTCGGTTCAACACAAACAAATCCCACTGAGAAATTGACAAAGCAGTTGCAGCAGTTATCTATACAACACACAGTGGCCAACCAAACTACTTCTTTGGTTGCTCCCCCTACCAAAACATCAGAGGTACACACCATGCAGTCAACTAACCCAAAGGCCACCAAGCAGCCTGAAGGGAAGAAAAAATAATGAAAGAAGGATAAGGGGGATAAAAAAACCCAGCGATAATGCTGGCGGGGAAAACACTGAAAAATGGAAGGTTAGGTATCCATGCAACTTGTGCGTGGAAGACCACCTGACCCATCTATGTCCTCGAATTGCAGAGGACCAAATATTTGTCACGCAGCAATAGCAGGCGGTGTTGACTAATCCATTTCAACATGGAAAAAATCTAACTCAAGCCTCTGCAAGCACAGAAGGGGGCAGCCAAGAACCCTGTCCGCCTATGAAAAAACCCCGCATCCGCAAACGTATATATGGTTAGGGGTGATGCTTTTATATCGACTAGAGCGCACAATTATAGTAAACCAAGCACTTCTGAGAAGGGTAAAGAAGCTAAACTCCCATCTCTTCCTCTACAGATTGAGAAAACGTTGGGAGAAAAAATGAAACACATCCCAAAAGGTGCATTTAAAAAAGCTTCTCATAACCCAAACGCAAGGGCCGCCCAGAACTACTCTATGGTGGAATATTTATCACAAACCCCTTGTACGATGTCTGCTTTGGAGGTCCTCCAAAGCTGCCCTTCTCAGAGGAAAGTCGTGTTAACCGCTTTGGGCTCTACTGAGACTTGTAATCTGGGTACCATCATGTTAGATACAACCGACTTAAAACCTCGTATGCTTTACCATGTAGCATTTCAGATAGTAGTGGCTTATCCCACAAAAACGTTTACTCAGAATATCTTCTGCACGGTGGTCGATGAGGGTGCCTCGACATGCGTTATGTCATTGGCATGTTGGAAGGCCATTGGCCAACCCGTTTTGTCTCCATCACCTACTCTCCTCACTGCTTTCGACGGTCGTTCGTTCCGACCACATGGCATCGTTCCTTCTTTCCCCGTGCAGTTAGGAGGGAAGACCGTGTGTGTCAAAGTAGAGGTAGTCAATGCTCCCCTTGACTATAACCTCTTGTTAGGAAGGAGTTGGACTTATGCTATGAAAGTTGTGGTTGCTACAGTTTTTCGGGTCTTGTTGTTTCCACACGAGGGCCGGATAGTGACCATCGATCAATTGTCTTTCTCTAGACATGGCCCTGCTTTGGGGGCATCCACGGTCCTGATGATTGATAATCCTCAACCAGGTATTGTCAACGTAGGAGTTGGTTTATGCCCATCCTTGATGGGTACCTTCGATTACCCACCCCCTCACGGCAATATCAAATTTATATCCAATCACCATAAGGTTGAGATTTTTCAAGTTTCGTCGTTCCGTATGACTTATTTCGAGGATCCGTGGATACTTCATTCCCCATCGGCCACGATGGATGAGATAGGGAACCCAGGCATGTCCATGCCCTTGTCTTCCACTGAAGTAGTGTACTCTTTAGTCCAACACGCTTAAGCTAACCCTGATCTGACTCCTGCATAAGAGTTAGATCCACTTCTAGAGCCTATTTGGGCTCAGGGTTCTCTCGCTAACACCAATTCGTTAGACTTAGTCTTGCCTTCTGACGAAGCAGTAATCGAAGAAATGACTAGTTCGGACAAACCTTGGGAGGATCTTCATCATAGATCATATTTTCTCCCAGATTTAAGCCGAATCGAAGTAGGAGAATTCACCTTGACCATGACGGGAGATCAGTTGTGCCCTATTAATCTCTCAGCTATACACGAAATTTATGTTGAGGGAAATATGGAAACTATCGTTGAAACCGTACCGATCAATATCTCCCGAAACCCTGGCATCATGGAGAATGTCTTCGTCGGAGCGGATTGCTCCCATGAAGAGATTCAAATCTACACAAATCTTTTCAAATAATTCCGCGACGTGTTTGCTTGGTCTTATGAGGAAATGCCAGGTATCGATCCAAAAATAGTTGAACATGAGATCACAACGTATCCTGATGCCAAGCCTATTCGACAGAAGCTTCATCCAGTTAATCCTAAGAAAGCAGTAGCCATCAAGATTGAGGTTGAGAAATTGATAAAGGCCGGTTTTATCTATCCTATCCATTTGACCCAATGGGTGTCAAATCCTATGTCGGTCAATAAAAAACAACGCACAATTCGTGTATGTACTAATTTCCGTGATTTGAACAAGGCATGTCCCAAAGATAATTTTCCAACACCATTCATCGACCAGATCATTGATGAATGTGATGGTTGCGAGGCCTTTTCTTTCATGGACAGTTTTTTAGGATACAATCAAATCCAAATCAAACCCGAAGACCAACACAAAATGGCATTCATTTGTCCTTGGGGTACATTCGCGTATCGTAAAATGCCTTTTGGTCTTAAAAATGCTGGAGCCACCTTCCAGTGGGACATGTGTTTTTATTTTCATGATCTCAAGCATATAGTCGAGGCCTATCTAGATGATTTAGCATCACGATCTCGCAAGAGAATGGATCATCCCACACACCTTAGACTGATCTTTGAACGTTGTCGCTACTTTCGGATTCGCTTGAATCCAAACAAGTGCAGATTCTGCGTAATGCCAGGACGTTTGTTAGGTTTCATCGTATAAACAACAGGGATCATGGTCGATCCTCTCAAAGTGGAGGCAATAATCCATTCCCCCCCCCCCCCCCC
>ML793487.1:291077-302192 GCA_009831015.1 Picea engelmannii | reverse complement strand
TTGACATCCTCCATAGAAAACCTCTGATGCCGACTGATTTCGTCGTACGATGATGACATGGAAAAAATGGTTCGAGGTGTTGTTCCAAACTCTGTACTTAAGGCTAGAAAGTACAGGGTGTAGGAATCTGAAAGTGAGTAAAAGATAAAAAGGGGAAGAATCAACCTTTGGGAAAGGAAGCTAAGGATGATTTCTAAGTTGTCTTTGTCTCGCTTCCAAACGTTCCTGGATGCTTATATCTTGTTCAGTTGTGGCCCATGAATGCTCGAGTTCTACCCGAGTGATGGAAGTTTTAAGTATGGTGTCAAAAAGGTTCAAAGCGATGCTGGTTTGATCCGATAGGCCGGGTTCAATATTGGGCTATCTTGCAACAGGCACAATCATGGAGGAACAGAAATTGAAAAGAAAGTTCAAGGTTTAATATGCTACTTCAATTTTTTGACCGTATAAAAGAGAATTTTCGAATCTGATGTTAAAGGTAGAACCCAAACCAAAGGCCTTCTCCCGTAACTAAGTTAACTTTTTAAAGAATCATGTATGAAATGTGAGAAAACATTAAGCAGTCGAAAACGTGAGGCTCCTATCAAGGGAGAATCTCGCCCTATAAACAGAAGAAGAAAAAGGCAAGAAGAAATCTGACGAAGCATAAAATATAGAGATCTAAAAAGTTCACAGGTCTTGTACCTGCTGATAGCCGATACAGAGGAAAAACTACAAGCAATTAGACAACTAAAAATTTGGTCACCACGGTAGAAGGTGTACTAAATTGCAGCTAAGCATTCATTAGAAATATATATGCGAAATGAAATTTAATATAATATAGCAGAGAAAACAAAACTCATAACTCAGTCTTCATGGAATCAGGAATCTTTGGATTGCTTTGTATTAATTTTCAAAAGGAAAAAGGTCTCTATTACAATTGGCCAAGAAAGGTCCAACCCTTTTTCTCACTTCAAAATGCATATATATACAAACTTCTAAACATTCGAATTTCAATCATTCCAGAAGTTTTCGGTTACAAAATGGGAAATTTAAGCATTTCACTTCTTTGTCTTTGTCCTCCTTCATGCGGGCAGAGCACCTTCCTTTCTTTACTCTTCGGGTTCTAAAAATAGAACAAGAAGACATCTGTTATTATTTGGCACCAGAATCCTGCCCCTTTGCGTGCTCGGTGCAAGTGACACACCTCTCCACCAACTGGGATATCAACCTGGAAGGCTCTTCTTGGTCGCTTGCTTCAAAAGTGTAACAACTCTTCGCCAGTTGTGGAAATTGTTTTCCCACTCGTCAGTCCTCTGTGATGATGGAGCATAATTGTAAACTTGGTTGTACTAGCCATTTGTCCACTTGGGCCATATCGACCTAGCTAATCTAGGATATCTCCACTTGTTGCTTCTCCATGTTTTCTTTGATGTCCAACAGATGTTTAGCTATATTGATTTTTCCCAGTGTCCCAACACTGCTTTCCTTATCAAGGTCTAGCAAACTTTTACTTATCAAAGAGAACGTTTCCTCACAAAAATTGTTCACTTCGTTAGCTCTCCCCTTGATTTCTGATATGTTCTTCTCCCAGACCTTCAGCAAGATATTACCTCTGGTTTGTTCTTCGATGGATAATTTTGAGCTGTTGACCGTCTCTATCTTCGTCGTAGCTATAACAACGTCTTGGAAAGCGACCCGTGCTGCCCCGAATTCTCTTTCTCTCGAAGAAATATTTTCTAATATTTGATCTATCATCCGGAAATGGTTTTGAATGGTTCCTACCTTTACCAGCAGGTTTTGTTGAGCTGTAAGTACCTTATGTCGGATTTCGGCGACCTGCGCTCTAAACACCTTTATGTCTACAACCTGGTTCTCGGCCACCTCCAATTTCGACTGCAACTCTATAATCTGTTGCCCCTGCTAGCTTACCTATGTTTGGCTATATTACGCCGACTGGTGCACCTGCTCGAGGTCAGACCTGAGCTTCTCGATTTCATGCAGGTCGACTGTTCGGGCTTCCTCAAGGTTCCTGCTCACCTCATCCCTGACATTTTCTTCTGCAGTAGCCACTTTAGCTTCCAATTTACTTATCAGGAGGTTCTTTCATTTCAAATGGGCTGTCAAAGTCCCAACTGAGTACTAATTGGCTGTAGCATAAGCCCCTAGTGTCCCGACTATCTCCTCTGCAAATTCTCCCTCTTTCGCGGCCTTCCCATCTGTCATGATTTAAAAAAATTTAGCCATTATGCCCTCTTTTTGAGATAATCCTTGCCTCACCACGGGCTTCCTTTTTTGTCAAAGAAAAATTTGTTAGGAGGCAGCTCCTCTACAGAAATAGGTGTCATTTCTTCATTGAAAATCTATCCCACGTCAGGATTCCCCTTTGTGAATTTCAAGGGTGTGACAATAGCAATCGGACTCCTCATTTCCTTGGATGTTTGTTTCAGGGTGACCTTTGTAACCGACTTGCTTGACGTGAGAAAAAGTGAGTCGCCCGATCCCTACGAAGGTATCTTCGCTTGGCCTTGGGCCTACTTGCCTGGTGTTCCCTTTTCAGGTTTTCCTTCCTGCTTTTGGGGGACTTCGGCTCCTTGCTTTGAGGTTCCAACTTCCCTGGTTTTCCCTTGGTCCTTCTCCCCGCTAGGACTCGATTCCTTTGCACCTTTGCCTCCCATATACTTTGTAACTGGAATCTTTGGGGCTTCACCTTATAAAATCTGGGGGAGACAACTCCATCGGTGCTCCTGGAATTCCAAAAATTCAGCC
Organism: Picea engelmannii; assembly: GCA_009831015.1. Taxonomy (NCBI): domain Eukaryota; kingdom Viridiplantae; phylum Streptophyta; class Pinopsida; order Pinales; family Pinaceae; genus Picea; species Picea engelmannii. The sequence continues at coordinate 299,444 of ML793487.1, read as the reverse complement.
ATGTCTCCGGGTGGCAAGGCTTGAATCTAACACAGGACTTCAGCGAAGGACCTTGCGCCCCAAAATATTTCGTCATGTGGGGAATCCTTGTGTTCATACCTCTTCAAGCCACAACTTTCTAGGTGATTGCTCACAACCTTACTAGGGTCGTTCTTCTTGAACTCAATATCCACCAGCTTCATTTCTTCTAAAGTCGTAGCCTCGGCTTTGGCGTGGCCAAAATATAACAAGGAATATGCACCAATACGAATAGGGAAGGGTGGCCATACCTTTTTTTATACTCCTTTGAGCTCTTTTCTTATTCCGCCGAGCACAGTCTGTCTGGCGATCTCACAACACAATAGCTTATCTGGAAGAAATAGTGGGAGGGCATATGGAGGGATAGAGGTGTCGAAAACCCTGATATATGAAAATTCCACCTCTAGATACCAATCTCCTACGCTGCTTATGCTGGTCGCGACACTATCTGATATCCTGGGAGGCAGCTGGCCAAAAATGGGGACATGTAGTGGCACCATTACCCAGTTGAAGATCTCGTAGATGAATTCTTAGGCCTTATCCTCCCAAAGCTTCGAGTGGTAGACATGAATAGGCTCTGTATTAGATGGAGCCTAGCTCCAGTTCATCAGTGGGAAGGGTGTCATGAAGTAGATGGCATCCATGATGTAAGCAGACATAAAGAATGAAGTTTCTTCCTTACTCGCCCTTTGTGCTTGATATTCAGTAATTCGACTAGTCAGACTACCAGACAACAGTTTGGCCCAGTTGAAAGAGAAACCCTCAGCAACTGTATGAATGAGTGGCACCCATGGGCGGAAGAAATGGGTAGTGTCTTACTTCCCATACAACCTGCAGGTCATCATGGCTATGTACTTGAACTGTGGATCCAAAGAAGAGATTGAATAGATCCCATTGGAGTCAGCCCTGAATTTCGCGGGTTGTGAGACCCAATATTTGATCAGATCGGACACACTTTTTGCATACTGTTCACACTCCTTCTTCTTTAATCCTTCTAGGAATTCAACGTTGTGAGTAAGGTTCGTTGTGGGTGACAGTTTATACATTTCCCACAAATTTTCTGGTCGAAAGGTACCAATCATCACCTTCCATTCGTTGATAATCGTCTTGGTCGGGATGTCCACATGGTCCAGCGCCCACCTGATCATATCAAAATAGGGAAGAAGCTGGGGCCTCGCTGCTATTTTGCGCATCTCTTCTTGAGCGGGGATTTTATTTTTGGTTGATAAATCGTCCTTCTCGTTATCGCTAGAATCATCCGAACAATTTATCGACTCGGATTGCAGGATGTTGGAAACCTATGACCATGTCTTGATAGAATTAATACTTTGGGGCGAGGTATCGGAAACAACGTATGAATCCTGATCTGAACTCTTGGCAGCTGACTTGGGCATTTTTCCTGGAGCTGTGAGAATGAAACCTGCAACTGGACCACCTGTCGAACAGATTTGAAAATCACAAACAACAGTTAACCTGGTAAAATGGATCTGCGCGTAAATAGAAATGAGAACTGAAAAAATGAAGGAAAAAACTCTTTATCTTAGTCATTTAAACCCCTGGTGTCCTTGCGAATAGAATGGTCAAATCGCTTAAATAAATATCTAGCAGTAAAAGCGAGATCCTACTATCTGTCACCTCATCGTAGTTCAAATAAATGCCATAATTGTTTGACGAGTCGTAACACGAATCAACGCAAAAACATTTAAATTTACTCCATAGACGGTGCGTGTTAAAGTTTTCATTGATGCATCGATTAATCCAGCTTAGCTCCTTTAATTAAGTTTTTTTTAGTCTTTAATCCCCCTTTTTCGGCGTTCTCCGTATCGAAAGATTTCACTCCTACTCTTTGAGCCCCCAAAACCCGAAATCGCGATGATGCAATTTAGTTAAAAAATCATGATTTGACTTAAGTTCTTAATTAATCCATGCTTAATTAATGAATATCGCGACTTTGCAACTTGGATCTACGAAGGTATGGTTTTTTTGGAGAGCGATCGCTGAGTCGCAAAACCCCGACAGTGCTTAACTAGGGTTTAAAATGACTTACTCCTGATACTAACCTGGGTAAACTTTTAACACTGTTTCGCGACTTCGCATATCGGAGTTTGGAAACCATGCGACTTGTAACTCCTGAAGCGCGATAGCACGAGGTAATAAAAGTGATAAACTTTCTTAACGGTTAAGTGACGGTGATTTAGGACTATAACAGCCATTGCCACTTCGCATGTCAGGGTATTGAGGCTTTTAGTGGGTAAAGATCATAAAGTAAAAGACAGCTTGAAAACCAACTTTTGATTTTAAGAATTATATTTCAACCACTTGGAAAAGGCATCTCCAACACGGGGTGCGACGCAATGAAGACCGGTGACTTAACTTGCGAATATTAATAGGAGTCAGAACTCTCTTTCAATTTAGCGTTCCTAAACTAAGCCTGGGGATCACTGATGCAGAAAATATATTGGGGGTCAGCGATCGAGGAAAACCCTATCGCATACTTTCCTTTGGGTTAGTTCCTTCGAAAATTCTCGATGTTGAAATATTTAGGGAATCAGGAATCGGGAAAAACTTTTAGCATCGTCGAAAAGTTCGTCGCGGTTTGATTTTTTCCGACTCCGATGAGCACGTCATTTATCGGCTATCGGTGATAACATTTATTTCTTTTGATGTATTTACTCATTTCGCCTTTTCCGGATGTCGAAAGGGATCGACAATCGGTGATATCCGCAGTGATGCTTGTCACGAAATAAGACTCTTGTCTGTCGATGCCAAATTTATTAAGCGTGTCAGGTGAAGTGCTTTGGCTATCTGATTCCTTATTTAAATGTTAAATATTTTAAGTCGAGGATTTTCATAGTTACAAGCAAACTTTTCAAAGACTTAACGAGACTCAAGAATGGTAAGAAAACACAACATTTTCCAAAATGGAGATGAATTAGACAATGCAAAGAGATCAAGTGGTACCCAAAAATTAAAATTGGACATAGAATTTTAGGGTGTGTTGAGTGCTCAACAAATGGCAACTTACTGGGCGAAAGCAGAATCTCCGTTCTTCCTTCAGGCTCGGTTGATGCAAAATTTGGTGGAGAACACGACTGGTTTTAAATCAGGGACTTTTTAACCCTTGCATTCGAAATTGTTCGGTTGATGCTTCTGGGTCTGCCTATGGGGTTTTTAACCTTTATTCCTCCTTCATTTCATGTAACCCTGACTCATGCCCTTTTTGACAAAAATCTAGCAAAGTATTCACCGGCCTGGAGCCTTTAGTTACCTTCAATAATTTTCTATGGTGTTTCTTCGCTTCCAGCGAGCATCCATAGCCCCGGCGAACATATCTACATACCCTCTCCTACTGTTCACTCTTTTGATAATATCAATTTTATTTCGGCATGATGCCCTGAGCGAGTGGGAGAGAATGTTGTCTGTTTATTTTTCAAAGTGAGATGGTTAAGGTGGATCCTTTGCTAGCTTTGTATTCGGGGTTCATGTAGTCCTTTCCAGATTTCATTCTTTCCCTCAAGGTCTTACCAAACCACTAAGCAGACACTTCTGACATTTCTCTGAAGTTGTTCATTTGCACAGGTTAGATAGAGGACTCCTCAAAGAAACCGCAAGATCCTCAATGATTCTTGTGTTTTATATGAGCGATGAGTTAGGAAAAGAGTTTTCTATGTCGCATGATTTAAAGTCAACCATTTTCTTGCTGAACACAACCTTCAAAAGTGCAAAAGTCCAAAAGCAAAAGAAAAAAACAAAAAAAAATTCATTTCGCAATGATGAAAACATTCATACAAAACACAAAACATTTTCATTTATTTTTTATTTTTTATTATTATTATTGGAAATATTGTTTGAGGGCTTGGCCATTTATTGGGAGGGCGTCAGGTTCCCCCCTCAGATTCTATAACCGATAAGTGCATGCCCCAATCTTCTTAGCCACCTGGAAAGGTCCAAGCCACAGATTCTGAAACTTAGAATGCTTCCCTTTTGGCTCATTTGCTCTATCCCATTTTAGGACTAAGTCTCCTACTTCAAAAAAAAATTCTTTAGCCTTATTCTTATCAAACCATCTTTTCACTATTTGTTGGTGAGCTAGAAAGTTTTACTTAGCCTTTTCTCTCTCTTCTTCTAGCATGAGCAGAGTATCAATTCTTTGTTGTATGGCCGATGAAGACTCCCCGTTGGAATCTTGGACTAGTTGAAGAGATGGAAGATAAAGCCCATTTGGGAGAATGGATTCCTTCCCGTAAACCAGAAAGTACGAGGAATTTCCTATATCTTTCTTGGGTGTGACCCTATCGTCCCATAGAGAGTTATGGAGTAGATTATTCCAATTCCTTTGGTTATCTACAATTGTCTTTTTTAATATTCTCACCAGGTTCTTATTGGTTGATTCTGCCACCCCGTTTCCCTGTGGATAATAATTTGTAGAGTACCTAATTATGATTCCTTTGTTTAGAGAAAACCCTGTCAATAGAGTGGAAGAAAAATAAGCCGCATTATAAAAAACTAGAATAGCAGGGACACCAAACCTTGTGATCAGTTTTTGTTATATGAATTCAATCACCACCTTCTCGTTTACATGAGTCAGAGGGATGGCCTCTTCTCACTTCGTGAAATAATCGGTGGCAGTAAGTATATATTTGTGTTGTTTCAAAGAATTGGGTGTAATTTCTCCTATAATATCCAACCCCTATCGCTCAAAAGTACTAGAGATAGTCACTGGTTGGAGTGGGACTGCTGCTCTCTTCTCCCTCCCAATGCTTATTTGACAAGTTTTGCAATTTCAAGCGTAGATGTAAGCATATTTGAACAAGGTGGGCCAATAATAGACAGCTCTTAGTATCTTATGAGCGGTGGTGTTTCCTGCAAAATGTCTGTCGGGAGGGCCATCATGGAGCTCCTTCAAAACTTTGCCTGCGTCTTCATGTTTGAGACATCTTAACAGTACCCCATCATAATTAATCCAGAAGAGTACCAAATTTATGAGGCGATATTGTGTGGACTTTAACCTGAGAGCTCTCCTTTCCCTAGGATTGAGATTTTATGGACAAGTCCCATGGTGCAAGAGATAAGTCAAATTCTCATACCAAGACTTTGGCCCTGGGGAAATATATGATATTTCACCACACCATAATGCCATTTCATTCTCCCATCCAGAATCTTCATTTACTTGGTATTGGGCTTTGGCTGTGAGTTTGCATAACTCTTTCCCTTTAACTAGTTTGGTAGGTTTTATATCTAGAAAAAATTCTTGAACTATTGCCATCCAGTTCACTCTTCTCTCCCCCATTTCCTATTGAGTGAATACGGATCATACGGCAGGGTGAGGCACAATTACTTTTCTGTGGTTCTTGAGGATGTAAGACCTGAAGTGTTTTATTGCCTTATATACTGCATAGGCATGTTTATCCACGACAAGATAATTTAGTTCGGCTCCTTGGAGATAAGTGCTCATGAACGACACTGGAGCCTCGTTGTTGTCGTCATCCTTCTGCGTCAATACTGCAACTAATGACTGGTCGGAGGTGAAAGTATAGAGGAAGAAATCCCTATTGAAATCGGGACTTCGTAAGAGGGGGGCCTGGGATATAGTAGTTTTAATATTGTTGAAAGAATCCTTTCGTTCATCATCCCACCTAAATTTGACATCTTTGTGAATCATCTTTTTTAAGGGTTTGATAGTTTCTGCTAAATCGAGAGTGAATTTCCTCACAAAATTAATTTTCCAGAAAAAAGATTGCATAGCTTTCTTGTTGTGAGGCAATAGGAGTTGAGATATGGCCTTAATCCTTTCTGGGTCTATGTGAATGCCTGCTTGAGATATAATGTGGCCTAGCAGCTTACCTTCCTCTACGTCGAAAATAGTTTTCTTGGGATTTAAGGATATACCGTATGTCCTACACCTTTCGAAAATCTGAATTAAGTGTTGGATGTGCTCTTCTCTGTTCTTTGAATATATAGTTACATCGTCCAGATACACTACCACACACTTGTTGATTAGTCCCCAAAATGCTACATCCATGGCCCTTTGGAAGGACGCCCCTGCGTTGATTAATCCAAAAGGCATGCATTTATAAGTGAAGGTTCCCCACTTGGTTCAGAAGGTAGTTTTCAAACGCTCTTCCTCTGAAACTAGGACTTGGTTGTAACCTGAGAAATCATTCAATAGAGAGAAAATCTTCGAGCCAGACACGGTCTGTAGGAGTTGCTCCATTGGTGGGACTGGGTAATTGTCCTTTTCTGAAGCTCTGTTGAGGTTACTAAAATCTACGCATAAGAGAATTTCTCCAGACTTTTTTCTCACAGGAACCAGATTTGCTACGCACGTGGAATGCCTAACCTAGAAGATGATCTTGGCATCTAAATGTTTCTTTAATTCTTGATACATGAGAGGTTATAGGGATGGGTGACACTTTCAGAGCTTCTGTTGGAAGGGTTTCAACTCAGGTTTTAATGGTATAGTGTGTTGAATGATATGGGTGTCATAAGTTTTCAGATCTTGGTAAGAGCATCCAAAGACATCTTGATATTTTCTAAATAGTTTGAGATAAGCCTTTCTTTCCTCTTTAGATATATTCTTGTCGAGATTCACATTCTTTGGGTTTTCTGGGGTTCCGAGATTTATAGTTTCATGCAGGGGACAAGAGCTACTGATATTTGCATTTTTAGGCTCCCTAAACCGTTCCTTCAGGTCAACCATATTTTCCAAATTAGCTATCCCTCTCAGGATGGTGTGAGATTTCGCTCTGTCAATAGGTTGACTTGTCCGAGGATCAATTTTTATCGATTTCTCCTAGAATACTTCATCGTAGATGGCCAAATATTTTAAATTTTCTTGGTTAGTCAGGAAGTTTATGATATGTTCATCTCCTTCAAAGACTTTCCAATTAGAAATGTTGTTAGGCACCTATGGTTTTTAGAGTAGTTCCACAGTGAATCAGGAGGCTTCATAATATTCTAGAGGTGAAAGCCTTGAAGCAACTGTGGCCAGGGAATCAACAAGGATATTCTTTTCTCTAGGAATCGCGGTGATATCAAAATCTTCAAAATTCTCTATTAACCTATGTACTTCCTGTTGATAATTATTTAGGTTTGGGGAATTGCAATGTATTGTATTCCTTACTTGTCTAACGATAATCTCCGAGTCTCTGAAAACTTTCAATTCTTTGACGTTTAAGTCTATGGATTTCTTTAACCCTTGTACTAGAGCTTCATACTTGGCGATGTTATTGGTGCATTCGAATTCTAGTGTACAGGACATGAAATGATGTTTACCTTTTGGATCAATGAGGATGCACCCTGCCCCCGATCCTTCATGCGATTTAGATCCATCAAAGTATATGGTCCAAATTTTTGAATGAAAATCGCCCTTTTCCTCTTTCTTATTCCTTTCTTGCTCCCCTATCTTTTGTTCTGTAATCTCAACATACTAAAAACGTTTAAATATTAAATAAAATATCGCGATTTCACGATTTCGCATTTTCGGCGATCGGGCTTTTCCGATGACATACCTTTCGACATCAAGATTGTCGAAACCCCAAAAATTCATGTTTTCAGATTTAATCTATAATTAACACTAATAAATCTTCTTTCTAAAACAGGTTTAAAGGTAATCTTTCTGTAAGTGTTCATTAATGATTAGTTTTCCGATTAAACAAGTTTCTTGTTTTATTTGAAAAGACGAGAGCGCCTAAGTACGGATATTAAATGCATATCTCTGAAAATATCTTCTGCATTAAGAGCTTTAAATTCGTGACAGTTGTACAAATCTCATCTTTTTAAAAATATATTCTAAGTAAACGTTCGAATGTTTGTATTTACATTCTAAGTTGAGCTTATTCATCCACTATCTGTGATAGGTTTTTAAGTCAAACACAGAGCCATGGCACCTAAAAAGGCACCGAAGAAAAACGAAGACACACAGGAAGGTGATGTTATCTCGAATACTATTCCACATGCCATACACTCCATCAAATCATTCGCTCAAATCTCTGAATTGTTGGAGGATGAGTTAAAGAATGCAGACACTGATTCTGAAAATCATCTCTGGGACGTTGTTGAGTCTGAACTTCATAAGGTTGTTGCGCGTCCGAGGCTGGTGGCATATACTGAGATGGTCGGCTGGGCTCTGGATAAGGTAGATATCCCAACAAGGAGCATTCAGAATGAGCAAGGAGCTATCATCGTCTCATTTAGGCCTGAGCACATTCAAGTAATGTATAAACTCTCGCCAAAACATAAACACACCTTTAATGCTGAATTTTTAGCTGAGTTTCAGAGAAAAGAATGTATTGAGGCAGACCAGACATACCCCGACATGATTAAAGGATGGGCAAGGTCTGAAGCAAA
>ML793487.1:241572-274913 GCA_009831015.1 Picea engelmannii | reverse complement strand
TAAATATTCCTTCTTGATTTTGTCACCTTACTTTATCATTTCTTGATTTTGTCACTTCTCTTGATTATTTAAATAATCCACCTTGAATTTGTCACTTTAATTTATCATTTAAATAATATTAACCCATTTCAAGGTCACTTAACTTATTTTCCTTATTTTTAGGGTTAAACACTTTCCATAAATATTCCTTCTTGATTTTGTCACTTCTCTTGATTATTTAAATAATCCACCTTTAATTTGTCGCTTTAATTTATCATTTAAATAATATTAACCCATTTCTAGGTCACTTAACCTATTTTCCTTATTTTTAGGGTTAACCACTTTCCATAAATATCCCTTCTTGATTTTGTCACCTCATTTTATCATTTCTTCTTTTAGGTCACTTTGACTTCTTTGACCTTGGGGGCTTCAAGCCTTCATGTGGGGGTCCTTCATCTTCGTAAGGCCATAACTCTCATACCATGAGGAGTTATGTGACATTCCACATACCACTAGAAATGGCATGACAATCACTATCCATCTAGGATAGTTTCACCAGCAATTTCCTTGATCTTCATCTCGTTATTCCTCATACAAGCATGGGTCCTCCAACCATTCTTCTAGGATAACTCAATCCGTAAAGCGTCTTCCCATGAGGGATTTCACCATAAGGGGACCACTTTGGAGTTCATCCATTTGTACACCTTATCAATCATGATAAGACAATAATGAGAGCATGGGTCCTCCAACCATTCTTCTAGGATAACTCAATCCACAAAGCGTCTTCCTGTGAGGGCTTTCACCATAAGGGGACCACTTTGGAGTTCTTCCATTTGTGCACCTTATAAATCATGATAAGACAATAATTAGTCATCTATACATTTTTCCAACAATGCATCATATACCAATGGAACCACATCGATCCATCTTCATCATGTATCAATGACAACTCATTGATCCATCTTCATCTATGCATTCTCATCAAGGATGATACATATTATATTACATAAATCATCAATCAATCAATCCTTTGACATCAATCAATCACTTGACATCAATCAATGACATCAATCAATCAAACCATTGGCATCAATGAAAACATGATCCAACAATCGGGAGTTGACCTTTCCCCCGACGTTTGAGTAGTAGTAGGATCCTTTGAGACAGGAGGAACTTTACTTCTAGTTTTCACAACCGAGATCTCTGCGCGTGGTTCTTGAACCTAAAATAGGTCGTCAGAAGGCATAATTAGGTCAGGATCCCATATCAGCATGGATGTATCTTTTGGTGGCTCAATCTCTTCCTGGTCAGCAACATTCATAATCAAACTGCTTGGTTTTTTGGTTAGGGAAACCTCGTCTAAAAACTAGTTGGCCATCAAATTCATGGCATGCACCCATTGAAAGCACTCTCTTTCAGAGTGGTTTTCTTGGTGATAAGTACAAAAAGAATCAAATGCGAAATTCCCTAGATCGATATTCAAGTTAGTTGGGGGAGGTTCAATGGATTTAAACAACAGGTTCCTTTTAAAGAAAGGATTATAGGGCCTTTGGCCTTGCTTTCATCTGGAATTCCAGATCTTTTAAACATTTTGTCTATGATCTCATTCGATAATTTCTTAACCATGTGTTGTAGATCTTCTATGTCTCCATTACCCTTGTCGGGAGTCTGCTCTGGTTTTTTCCCTGGCGGCCTAGTTAGAAGGAGTCCTCTCCTGGGAGGAGGTTGAAATTATTTATTAACTAAAGAGACCTCTCCTTATTTACACCATTGCATCTGGAATTCTATCATTTTAGCGTCTTCAAAATTCTCATCTAAGTTTCGTTTGGCAGCCCTCTTCATAAACATGGAAATAGAAGTTGGGAGCGCATTAGAGTATACTTCGATTTGCAACTCCTTAGTTGGTTTGGCTTCGGGTTGGAATTTATTTAAGATGGTCAGGAATCTTTGATTGAAATATTTAACCTTCTTTTTCGAACTCATGGTGGTAGTGAACAACTCAGCCATCAGAGCTCCCGTAGTAGTCTCTTCTGCAAATTTATCTAGAAAATCTTTTTGAAACTTTGTCTAGCTAGTTATGGATCCTACAGGTAAGTTAAAATACCATGTGGAGTCTGAGTTCTCAAAAGTATAGGGGAACAACTTGTAAACTACATCTTCATGTTGGACGTTCATAAGCCTGATCGCTAGTATAAATTTCTTGATATGATCTTCAGGAAATCCTGAAGTTTTGGGATCGAACTTAGGAAGTAACTTCTCTGGATGTTGGGTACGGTTATGGACTGGTCCCGAGAGGGCCAAAGCATCTCTGTCCAACCAGGGTTGGTTATTTAGAGGTGGGTTCCCCCTTTCTTCATTATGGTCATTGTTTCCCTCCATATCTTCAGATTCTGAGTTAAACTCCTCCTCTTCCGAAAAATCAAGAGGATATTGGATTTCGGTGATTGAAAAATCTATTAAGTCTTCTATTGTGTGCACGAAAACTTCGTCAGGAGTATTGACCACTGGCTTACTTATCTATTTTCTTAAAGGAAGTATCAGAGATAAGGAAAATGCACCGATCTGTCAAGCGCATGCTCTTGTGATTCTTATAAATTGATTTAATTCCTCGTGAGGAAGAGTGTAAGGTATTTCAAGGTGAAAAGATTCTTCCTTGGGTTGGGGTGAGTTACTCGTTTCAGGAGTACTCAGTGTGTGTGGGTTCTCTTGGGAATGACTAGCCATGCATGTGGGTTGTTTTGAATCTACAAGTTGTTTGAAATACTATGTAAAATATATATCCAACCATTCATTCTTGGTCCTCCTTCTAGCGCAAGTTCTGTTGATGGGTCTTAAATCCCTTTAGTTCAACAACAGGAACCAAACCTGCCACCGAGTCCTAATTAGACTCTGCAACGTTTAATGGTGGAATGGTTCTCCAGATCTCGTGATCCAGCCAATTAATCGATGGGATTTATGTTTTCTTCTAAAGGCATCTCCTTCAGTTGGGACTTTATCTTTTTGTATTTTCTCTTAGGTGGGACCGAATTAAGATTGTAAGCTTATATAAACCAACTTGGAAAAAAAATAGAATTAAGTTTAACTATTGGAGAAGAGGCTGAGCTTGGGATAACCCGCTACTCAAGCATGCATACGACAATTATATACCACAGGCCTAGTAATAATATGTTAACCATGTGAGCATCCAATTACTATTTGAGATAATAATTAACAGAAATAAAACAGATATGCGATAAAACAAAGGCAAGCAGAATAATCCACCTACTATAATCATCCATCACATGATAACACAACGATTCATCTTCATCATTGAAGTAAAGAACAACAAATTATTGCACCAGATAACTTGACAATAGATTAAATAGATCTTACTCATTACAACATCATTCATGAAATGAGATAGGAAATAGTTCTTCTCCACATCCAATCACACATGCATTTGATGGAAATAACTTTGTCTCTGGTCCAGAAGGACTTGTCTATTAACGGTAGCTCGGAAATAATTCTTGACAAAACCAAAACAGAAGAGTTTCTTGCAACAACTATCGACCTTTAACTAATTGGTCGATGCTCTTATTTATAATGTAAAATTAACTAAAAATAACGGCTAAGTGTATTTAAAAAAAAAAAAAAACTCGTCACGTGGCATTCTCTCCTAACAGTTTTTCGAGAGTCATCTCAAGATATCCCTTCGAAAGGGTGACTTTTATCATACTTCTACCAACCAATAAACAACTCCTCGTAGGTTTGGGCCCATTGAAATCTATGTTGTTCCATTGGAGCCGAGTAAATTCCTCTGACCTCCACCACATGTGCCCGGTACTTCACCAGACTAGTGTTTAACTGTTGTAGCACAGTCTGTGCTCTAGTCGGATTTTCCATAAATCGTTGCACTTGTCCTAGCGATGTGTCGGTCACCTTCGCTATCTCTTCAACCCATAACGAATCTTGCTTGATATGCGATTCGACTATGTCGCACAAGTCGACGAAGTTGTCGGGGGTGCCGAACTCTGGGAGTTTGATATCCTTCATTGCTTTGTTGATTTTATCCCAATGTTTCTCGCTTTTGGCCCACTTCTCTCAAATTTCCCAGTGTGGTTCCTGAGACATCTTAGCCTAGTACTCGGTTGATCATTTCATGCGATCAAGACTACTTTTGCCCAACATCCAGATGTCTTGTTATTCTTTATCTCAGCCTTGTTGGACTGCATCAATGTATTCGATTATCTCTACGGCTTGCTACGCCCTTTCATAGCACTGCTCGATATCCTTGCACGTCTCGAGTGCCATGAGAGTGTCTCCCTGGAGCTCAACTATCTTCACACAAAAAGGTGTCACTCGTGTGTGAACTTGTTGTAAGCCTATTTGAACTCGCTTCTCAGGTATACTGTGGTCTAAGTGGTGCTCTGATAGTATTCAGACAGGTGGCTCACATGTTCTCTTTACTTTAAGGCAACGACTATCTCCTTTTCATCTCGTTTGACTCTATCCCAGGTGGCTTTCGAGATCACCATCCCCACACCAAGGAACTCTGATGTTTGGGCATTTTCTGTGTTTATCAAATTCTCCTCTGTAGTGATGAGGATGGAGTGATCCAACGTGATCCTCCTTTTATTTGTGGTTCTTTGGACGATGGCCTTACTCTTTTGATCATAGGAGATTGCATAAATATCGGTTACCTCATCCACAAGTTCGAGAATCTGCTGATCACCCCATGTGAGTGTGTTTCCCATATTTCTGGTGGTGTATATCTGCTCAAGGTCGGGTTCTTGAACTTCCTCATTGTGCTCCGAGGCCCCAAACTTTGTCTATATCTTTTCAGGGATCTGAGTGTCGAGTATAATAGAGGTGATGGGAAAAGACTCGATACTTACTTGTTCATTCGTCATTGAAACACCAATTTCCTTTTGCAGGGATCCTTCCTTTGGCTCATCTGGTTCTGACTTGTCCTTCGGATTGTCTGCTCAGGTTTCTGGCACATCGAGCCTCTTGGTGTCAGGAACACTTTCGCCTTCTATTTCCTTTTGTGGGACCTCCTGGGTTTGGACCTTGGGATATGGAGAAGAAATCTTCTCAGATCCCTTTTCTTCTTAGACAGTTACAGGGGTCCCGAGATATGCCTCTGGGCTCTCATCATCACTATACATATTTATAAACTCGCTCAAAGGATTAGGCGCTCTTGTTTCTACTGATACCTGACTTGTCTCTGGTTGATTCATCACACCTTTTGGCGATCCAGATGGTGGCATTATGGATTCAGGGTCATCTAACTCGTTGATGTTACCAAGGTTTATGAAAGCAGGGCTGCTTGGCCCTGCCAGGCTTTCTTCTGGGCTATCGGTTGGAATCCTTGGCATCCTGATGAGGTTCGGGTTATCTCACATCCAATTCATCATCTGTTGGGCCTGTTGATACATGAGTGTCACTCTCTCTCACACATCCTGAGCCTTGGGAAAATTTTTATCCTGTATCGGGGTCACCTGGGAAAACTCTGTTGTTTCGGTGGATTCCTGAGGAGTTTCCACCGCTTCAACTGATTCGGATGTTATCCTTTCTTCTCTGGCCCTGAGGACCTCTTGAGATGATTATTCCAGGATTGTTTCTTTCTCATCCCAAGTCATTGCCTTGAACCTGGTTTCCTTAGGGTCAGCCATCCTTGCCACCACCTCATCCCAGTTTTGAGCATTTTCGGTGAAAATTGCATCTTCAAACCTGTCATGGGCATATGGCCAGCATGACGATACTTGTGATGCGTGCTTTAGGACCCGGCCCTTTGGGTCGAACTTGCGAAAATGACTAGTCTGAAATCAGAACTCCAATTCGCTTAATCCTTCTTGTTTGGCCTGTGCGGTGTCCTTTACCATGTAGAAACCAATATGAAATCCATAAGGTATGAAGGATCGCTTCTTATATTTTACCAAAGTAGCATTGTAACCTTGCAAGATGGTCTAATAGCAGATTTCCCCTACCACTAGTCGATCAGGGACATATATAGGCAACGGATTGGGTGCTTCAGTGGCATTGAAAACCCTGATGTAGGTATCGCGCTCATCCAGATACCATTGGCCAACTTTTGATACAATCCTTTTGGCCACATCCATCAACCTTGGGCACACTTTATTGAACAAAAAAAATAAAATACGTGCGATAAACTGATCACAGATGAGAGAGTAGGATTTCTTGTACTTGTTCTCCCACAAGATGTCGAAATACACATGGACAAGGATCTCTGATGTGTGCCATCTCAAGTTCATTCCAGAAAAGACATTTTTGGCACAAATGACATCCAATAGATAAGAAGCCATATAGAACGATGGGGTTTCTCCCTCTTTCGGCATTTGAGCCTGTCATATGCAAGTGCTCAGTTGTTTGGAGATGATGACACTCCAGTTAAAACTTATTATGGAAATGGCTACCATATAATCTAGAGGCATCCAAGCCTCTGAAAACCTAGAGTAGTCTTTCTCCCCATGCAATCGATAGAGGAGGGCCATTAGATAGATGTACGGCTCCCTCAGGTTAGCAGTCGGGTACCAGTCGGAGGTCTGATTGGTGAAATTTTTATCCTCTCTCCATCACGATGCCATCGCCTTGCTGGTGTCGTGTTTCTCATAGAATATTACAACAAAATTGGTGTTTATCCTTTCTTCCAACTCTCTGAGCTTGTAGTAATTCTGCACTTCCACTCAGAGGAAAACCCCGACACATCTGCCACTGTCGTCATTAATCAAACATCTTTGTGTGTCAGTGTGATCGATAATTCATTTCAGGAGTTCTATGCAAGGGAATACCAGAGTCCTGCTCGCCACCATGTGCAGATACACCTTTCTAACATTCGGGGGGACTTCATCATCGAGTCTCCTCATATCGGGATCGGTGTGCAGGGTATATTCAGGGAATTCCTCCCACTTGATTTTCTTGAAAATTTCTTCCCAATGTGGGAATACTGTTTTGGTCTCGATGTTTGCATGTGTGTCTCCAAAGGCTAGAGGCCGAATGAAATCCTTTTTGGTGGTTTTTTTTATGACGGGCATCGTCTTTGGAGCAAATTCCAATTTCCTTGTAACCACTGGGGAGGAACCTTCTCCCACCTCTGGTTCCTGTAGCTTTGGCACTCTTGGAGATTTCATGGTGGTAGGTTTCTTTGGAGGCATTGTTCCTGCAACCAAAAATGATCCTTAGGCATGTGTACAGAGTAACATTGGTTGAAACGTAAGAAAGGAAGCATAAAACATCCATAGACCGGTACATACTTGTAGCGCTTACTAAACCTGTTGTTTAATACTCACTGGGCCTTGGAAGCTTTCCCCAGATTGCTCGTCTCGCTCCTTTGGATGTTCCAAACTGCCTTGCGCACATAATAATCTTGTTTACAATAATTCAAAGGATTTAACAGGGGATATCCTACCAGTCTCATCAACCAATTAATTCGAGTGATGGGTGAAATTCAAAACAACCTACCATCGAATCTCTGTAAATAAATTCTACATGGTTTTATGGCGGGGGCATGGAGGGTGATGCACTGTATCATCATGTTCAAATGGTCCTTTTGATTCACACACGAACTAGCAACTAATGCAGGATTTTGGAATTAATTAGTTCTTTAAATGCTTCGGATCCATCGTATCTTAGAGCTAAAACATCCCATCATGTTGCTTTCTTAGTGGGAAGATCGGGAATCGGTGATATCCTTATGTATGTTCCCGTAGACATCCTCCGGAGAAAACCTCTTACACTAATTGATTTCTTCGTACGATGCTGACGTGGAAAAATTGGTTCGGGGTGCGATGCAATGAAGACCGGTGACTTAACTTGTGAGTATTAATAGGAGTCAGAACTCTCTTTCAATTTCACGTTCCTAAACTAAGCATGGGGATCGCCGATGCCAAAAAGATATCGGGGGTCAGAGATCGGGGAAAACCCTATTGCATATTTTCCTTTGGGTTAGTTCCTTTGAAAATTCCTGATGTCGAAATATTTCGAGAATCGAGAATCGGGAAAAACTTTTAGCATCGTCAAAAAGTTCGTCGCGGTTTGATTTTCTCCGAATCTGATGAGCACGTCAGGTATCGGCTATCGGTGATAATATTTCTTTCTATTGAAGTATTTAATCATTTTTCCTTTTCCCAATGCTGAAAGGGATCGGCAATCGGTGATCTCCGCAGTGATGCTTGTCACGAAAAAAGACTCCTGTCTGTCGATGTCGAATTTCTTAAGCGCATAGGGTGAAGTGCTTTGACTACCTGATTCCTTATTTAAATGTTAAATATTTTAATTCAAGGATTTTCATAGTTTCAAGCAAACTTTTCAAATACTTAACGAGACTCAAAAATGGTAATCAAACGTAACATTTTCCAAAATGGAGATGAATCAGACAATTCAAAGAGATCAAGTGGTACCCAAAAAAGTGAAATTGGACATAGACTTTTAGGGTGTGTAGAGTGCTCAACGGCACCCTAAAGGTAAATGTCAGAGGGTGTGACTGGGATATGCAATTATTTAACAGAGGGACTAACTACATGTCAGTGTCACACATATACCTGAAGGGGCTATAAGCCTGTTGAACAAGTAACTGCACACATAAAAACCAAATACCCGATGTGAACAATATCTGATGATAAAGAAGATATAACAACTATTTTATAAAACTAAAAGTGAGCATGTGTACCTGAACGTGGTGTGAGAAAAATGCTCCTCCGGGGAAAAGTGTAGATGATAACCTAAAGACTGTGAATGTGTAAATGGTTGGATCAGGATCTCGTGGCTGAGAACTGATCATAAAATGGAGACTTTGGGCTCCTGTAACAGAGTGTGGAAGTTGGGAAAAGGGGCTATATATGGATGGTGGACCCACAATTCCACCTAATTTGTACCTATCACTATTGTTGAGTTGAGGAGAGATCTATGAGGAGATTTTGAGATTACAGGAGCGTGAGGCTACTGATCCAGGAGTGATGAGAAATGAGTTAGTGTCTCTATTATGCTACATTCTATGAAGTTTATAGATTATAAGTAGGGGTGTTACAGAGGGTTGTACAGGGGTTTTTAAGGGTAGGGGTCCAAAATTGCATGGGAAAATGGGGATTCCCCATGCACGTGTGCACGGGTAAAACTCAATTTCCTGCACATTATGTGTGGGTTTTTCCTTGAAAGTCGTGCATTGAGGGGTTCACAGTTGTGGTGAGGAAACACGCGCATAATGTGTGGTTGTGCTTGATACAACCACACATGCAGGCACGTGGGTAGGATAGACATGCACGCATGGGATGTGACTGATAGCTACACACCCATGCATGGTTGTGAGTGTGACAGTTGCGCATAAGTGTGCAATTGTGCAGAAAATAGTCGCACATTGATGCATAAATGGTTGGGGAAAAGTCATGCACTGTGTGCAGACTCATGGGTGTATTTTGTTTTTTTATATTTGTGATTTTTGATGGATGATGTGGTTGATCAGAGGTTTTTGGGTGGATGTAGGTGATCAACAGAGTCTAGAGAACAATTTTGGTCCACTGGAGAGAGAAATATTGGGATCGGTTACGAGAGGCTGTGAGGGCACATCTTGGTGTACGTAGACACTTGAAATCCTACAGTTTGATCAATTTTTTTTATTTCCCCTTGATATGATTGCAAGAGTACCTGCTCAAGTTTCTGATTAGCATGTGGAGCATTGATCTGTAGTTCTTTGTGGTGAGATGGGAGTAGATGACGTTCTGTGCAACAGAGGATGTGTAATTTTTGACAGGACTCCCATTCTGTGGGAGGGCCCTAGTCGTTGATCCCCATCTTCCATGGGAGGATTGGGTGGAGACCATGATGGCTCGAATTGCTTTGGGTCGAACCCTATGTCGGGTTCAATTCACCGTATTGATGCCATCGATGACCTGTGGACCAAGTACATCGCGACCATGGTGGTGAGGATGTACAGATCATTGGGTACTCAGTGGATCATTGGTGGTTAGCTGAGGGTGGTGGAGGAGGTCCTGGATGGGGACCTGTTTGCATGGGGTGTGATGATGCACACCAAGATGATGTCTCAACTGAACTGGTGTTGGGGTGCCAACTCCAGTGAATTTGCATTCAGTTCAGTTCTGGTGGCCTAGTTTTTGGAGAGGGTGTCGCTATTGCACCCGAGGATTTTACTGGAGCTAGCGTCATGACGAGAGTCGCGATTGATGCGATGGGAACATGTGTTGGTATGTCATGGAGGAGGGGAGGGTGGCCACTACTTCACGACCACAGTGACTCGAGTGTGGTGTCATATGCCATAGGTTATTCTATGATATCCATATGTTGGTATGTATTACAGACAGGAAGTGGACATGGTGATACCTCCTAGGGAGGACTGGGACCAGAGAGGTATGTGTTGTATATTTTTTGTGATTTTGGTAGATAGTACTTATCAGACATGTATATGGACGATGAAATTATATATGGTGTTTTTCTATAAATGTTGGACCCTGGAGATGAGAGGTAGAGGTCATCGGGGAGTCGGCTTGATGGGAGTCAGCTTGACAGGAGCCCACAGAGACGAGGGTTGGGAAGAGGTGTCGACGAAATGACGTTGGTGTTGGACCAGCCAGAGAGCCACAAGGAGATGTTGCAGCCACCTTAGAGGATATGATAGTTCGAGCGGGTCCTGCAGGGTGTTCCAGAGAGAATATGGGCCCACATCTAGGATGAGGAGGTCCTATACTAGTGTGTGGGGGTACCGACCGAGTGGAAGATGTTAATCTGCAGAGAAACAGTGGCGAGGGAAACTATGACCAATCGACTACCTCCTAGAGCTGAAGGGCCCCCAGCTGGTGGGTCACCTTCGACTGACAGAGGACCTGGGGGGGGAGCTCTGGGGGCACCTTGAGTGTCGATGTTTGTATGTACAGGTTTGGGAGCCTGATTTTTTGTACAGGGTATGTGATACCCCCTTTTGTACTCATAGGGATGAGGGGACTCATGAGTCTATGGGCAGTTTGTATATAGATATTTTTTGTAAAACATTGGGGACATTGATGATATATATATGATGGATATATTGGATCACTTTTGTCTTTATGTTTTGTGTATATGATGTATGACATCTATTTCTATCTGTTGACAAATGTATGATGCTATGTATATGATGTTTTTAATGTGATAAATGTCAATCTAATACTAGGTTATCCATGTGATCTCCTACTTGATTGAGGTTTCTTGGAATATGTGTAAATGTGATGGAATCAAAGTTGCGAGATATGAGTCTAAATTACAAGAATTTGTGAAAGAGGCAAGGATCCTGAACATGACACACGTTGTTGAGATGTAAGACGATAAGTTGGGAATCTAATAGAATGCTAAGGTGACAAATGTGATGGTGATTGGCCTCAGCGAGGAGACCAATGATGAGGACATATTCAGATTGGTTGTTGGTGGTCGGGCCTAAGCATATGCCACTGGAATGGAGTAGTATATGTGAGGGGGTATAGATGGCCCAAGCGGCCGAAGCGATATTCTGGGTCCACCGGCTGGCACCATCAGCGTAACCGATGTGGTAGGCTGATGGATGATTCATATGTCAATATTACGGGTGATAGATCAAACATGAGGAGTGGTGGTGGTAAATAATACTAAAAACTCTATAAATGTGTACAAAGAGAAACCTAAGGTAGGGGGGCTACGCTTGGGCATAAAATTTCTTCAAGTATAACCCGTTGACGGGTTCTTTGAGAGGGAATCCTTCTGGAGAGGCCAATATGTAGGTGCCTTTAGTGAGTCAATGTTGGATGATGAAGGGGTCGTGCCATAATGAATCGAATTTCCCATGGCTGAGAGTGTCGCGGGTGATATCATAGGATAACACAAGATCACCTTTGTTGAATGAGTGAAGGTTAACATGGCAGTCGAAGGTGGCTTTGGACCGTTTTTTGGTTACCTCATTGTGTTGTAATGAAGATCGACAGTCTTCATCAAGTGACTCTAAGGTCAGCAGGAGCTGCTCTATTGGAGAAGTGTCAGGTAAGAGCTTTATGGTAGTGTATAATATTGGGTTTTTTCACTCAATAGGGAGGGTAGCTTCGATCCCATGGAAGAGGTGGAATGGTGTAAAACTGGTGTGTTGATAGACGTTTATGACACACTGTCAACAGGAAGGATAGATCCGGACCAGGGTTATCTATTTAACCCAAGTCGTTTGGTATGATCTAACCTAACAGGTTTAATGGCTCTGTTAGCCAACCAGGGTCCTAAAAACAATGAAAGGAAATAAATTGATCTAAAGATATAATTATAACAATCGACACACTAATTAAAAATAGTGTTAATATACAAAGATTATATACAATTTTACAAGGTTTAAATAAAATCTTGCGAAAATAATTGTTTGATAAAATTTCTGAACAAGATCAAATATGAACAGTACTCTTTTTTATGTTTAAATATATTGAAATAATAAGCACTAAGTGAATACGATTGTAACGATATAACAAAAATAAACAAAGCTACTTAATGCAATCATTGTTCATTCGTATGTAAACAACTTTGAATAAAATAAAACAATACATCTACTAACCTCTAATTGATCATCAATAAACTAAGTTCCTATCTCTATGTTGTATGAGCTCCTGTGTATCCTATATTTAAGGGAAACCTATGACATAAACAAACAATAGTGCTTCCTGAAGAAATTCAAGTAAGTGTTTGATTCTTGGAGTGAATTTATAACAACAGAAAGATAACTAATTAAATATCATGTGACCTAAATATAACCAATAGCTAAGGATGAAAGAAATCTCAATCCCGGGCATTGATATTATCAACCATTTAATATCAGAAGTAAACTAAAAAATAACTAAATAATTGATCGATCACAAGTACAAACTAAACCAACAGATCATGGACAACATTCAAATAATCAACGATATGAAATATCATGTGGAGACAAGGCTAAATATAAATAAACACAAATAACATAGAAATAACAGGAGAATACAATGAAACAAGCATTGCACAGTTCACACAGGTCTAAACCCAACAACGATGTCCTTTCCCATATCACTTCCAAAATTATATGTCCATACTGTGGTTCAGAAAAATGTGTCGGTAAACACTAAGAAACAACATCTATTTAAACATGTCTTGGATCAGTTACCTCTTATCATACAAGATAGAGGATGATCCCTGAAAATAATTTTGTTTTGAAAAAATAGAATAACAAAAAGGAATCCTACAGGAATACTCCTGTAGGATTCCTTATATCAAAAAATAATTACATTAATGACATTGTTTTTTTTTCAAAAATGGGAAATTACTTAAGCTAATTGAATCGCTTGATCCATGATCCCTTTTCCTTAAACATAGCATTATAACCTGCTTCTTACCTGAAAAGATAAAACAAAATCATATTTTAGATAATAATAGAAATAAATAATTTTAAATAGACTGGCTACGGAATATTTTGATTCTGTAGCTAGTCTCAAAATAAAAATGAAATCAGAAATGAATCTATTTATTGTTATTCAAACAGAAACAAATCACAAAAATCAAAACAAATATTTACCATTTCATAGATTTGATAAAGAAACATTTGATAAATCCAAATTTATGATGGTGTTGAAATTCATTGAGTTTTTAATAGTTACATTACCAATCCATTTAGTCCTCTTGTTTGCCCTGTCAGCGTTCAATCGAACACATGCTTTCAATTCATGATTTTCCCTCTTGAGCAATGAGTTTCTTGCTACCATTTGGTTTAACTATGCTTGGAGATAGGGGATATCCCTATAGTATCTCTCAACTCAATCAAGACATTTTTCACAGTGAACTGGTTCTATGGTAGGTAGAGGTTGAGCTTGTTTTGTAGAATCCACTTTAGTCTTTTCTATAATTTTCTTCAGATCGTGTCATATACTAGAGAAACCCTCTTGGTTCTTTAGGAACGATGGGATATTAGAAACGAAATCATACTATATTGCATCAGTATCAATTTCGTTTCCTAAAACCCGATCATCTACATCATCTTGAGCAATGAAATTATCGATCTCATATTCAGAAAAGTGATCATCAATCTCGATCACATGGATCGATCTCAGATGATCATGCTAGTGATTTCTCAAATTTCTAGATATGAGCCTGCCTGGCCTCTTATTCAAAAAATTCACATCTGGATTAATCTATTTCTTATGTCTGCCATTTCTCTTGAAAATTGATTTGCTTAAAACAACCTGAGTCGGATCATGAATAGGAACAATAGGAATCCTATCTTTTAACGCATCTAAAACCTCTTCCAATGACTTTCTGGTCATGAAATCGCATCGTGGATTTTTTCCCGATGGATTCCGGGTAGAAACAGAGGTTCGATCTATGGCTGCATGGTCTTCTTGTAGATTAACACATAGGTTTTCAATAGTAGGGTTAGATCTACAGGGACTGGGGTTTTTATTGAGATGGAGAGGTGATTCTATTTTATTTCTAGGTAGGGTAAAATTATTCCTAAACAAGAAATTTCCCCAACTATCCCCAGGCTTAGATAGATGTGAAACCACGAGGATTCGGACAAGGCCATGGTGAAAAAAACTTGACTGTGGGTTTAATTTATTCCTCTGATAGAACTTAGACATTTTCTATAAACTCCTATGCAGTTAAAAAGGCACATTCAACTTGAAACCTAGAAAAACCATGAGCAAGCGAACATGATACAAGAATACCAGGCCATACCTGCCTTCATAGGTAATAAATTGCTTCATTATTAAGAGAAGGCCATGCCATTAGGGTTTGAAAAGATAAATTGGTGTGCCTTTTGGAAAACAAAATGATTCCTTGGAGGCCATGAGCAAATGCCAGGGCACACCTTCAATTTTGGCATTTTTGAACCATCGTTATCCCTCTTGGGATAGTCCTATTGATTCTACGATGGAACCCTTTGTCACCTCTAGCAGAAGATCCCCAATCTTAGCCCTGGTTCCATCAAACGTCTGAGCGAAATCTTGGGCCACAGCAAGGTTGAAACCCTCAAACCTTCTGATGAAATCATCCCATCCATGTGCCACAATGTCTTCTATGGCGTCATCATGAGAGAGGAGGATTTGYGAAACATTGGGTTCTATTATTAACATGGGTGCCATGGATGCTATCACATAGAAACAAAAAGGGTTGCAAGAGGTAGGTTGTGTTCTCCAACACAAACAATAGGAAGAGGTCTGCATAATCGGGAGGAACAAGATACCTAAGRATTCAGGAGGCTACCATAAAAAACATTTGGAGCTTTGATTGGGTAATAACCAAAGGACATGCAGGACAGTAAACCATTCTGAGAAATGAATACTAAATCCAAAACACCACTACTTACCTCTTTCAACAATGAATGAAATACTGYGTTATGCATGACAAAGGGTGATGTGGAATGTGAGTGTGTCAGTCTTGTACCAGGGTGACAAGATTTTGATACGACCGGTATGAGTAGGATTCAAATTTTGAATTTAACCCAAGGTTCTGCTAGCTATGCAATCAAGCATATGTGAAATGTAAAAACCATATAATAAAAAATAGAAATGACTAAGTCATATCTCCCAAAGTCGATAAATCAAGTGTTATGGTAATGGATCAACAAATGAAAAAGATAGGCTTACAAAATTTTAGGTTTATAAAAATAATATAGATGCCCTTTAGTTACAATCCCATTTACAAAAGAAACAAAAGAAATCACAAACTGTATGATGACTAATCAAGCCAAATTTGGTTCTAAATTCATGCTTTTAGTCATGAAATTAAACAAAACAAACGATAGATTAAAATGATGAATTAATACACACAGCTAGGCCAATGGACCTTCTCAAAACCAAATAGATAGAAAATTTTGTAAGGAGAAGGAGGCAGCTACAAAAAAATTTATCCCTTGGTGATGACATTTTACCATGATAAAATTTGACAAGAATTATTGGCTTCCAACAATGGCGACACGTTGGGCGAAGCAGTTATCTCTGCATCATCATAACTTTACATGAGGGAACAAATGACTTCATCAATAATTAATATAAAAAATTAAAAGATAGATCAATCATTTCGACAATAACTCTGAAAAAATAACACAGTCATAGTATTAGGTAAAGTTCTGTTCAGAAATTGTAATCTGGTATCTCGTTTAGATCACAGGGGTAGCGATGTTTATATAGATGACTCCAATACTGTTGACAGGGCCACTGCTGCCAACAGGTATCCATAGCCTTGACATGGATATCATTTAACCCACTCTACTAATTTTATCCTGTCCAAGAGTTGTCCATTTATGATAAAATCATCTGGACATTTGATCAAACTTTCAAAACATACTTGAGGATCTTCGAACCCGACATTGCTTCACTACCAACAGGCCTATTTAGTACCCCGATGAAATTGTTGTGTTATCATGAGTGCATTTACCTGCTGCCAGCAGACCTGTTGAGAATCCCAACGGGTTTACACATAATTCCCACACATTACAGTGCTTCCAACTCTCCAAGAAAATGTTTATAATAATTTCAGAACTTTGTGATATCAAGAGAGCAGGGTGATACAAAACATTTCACGGTCAGGTAATGAAAGGGTTGATATTTTAAGAATTATTTTTCTATTTTGATGACTTTCATCACAATTTGGACATATAAATTTCAATTAAGAAATCATCTCTAGGATGGGAAAGCATTGTGAGTTGTTTTCTTTAAAACAGGGATGGCGTTAGAAGTTTTTTTAAAAGATAATTGTGTTTCCCTTAGATTTCAATGAAAACCGGGAATAATGACTGGACAAAACTTATCGTAACTGATCTGAGTTCAGATGCTTCAAACTGTTCTCAATTTTTGCTAATGAAAAATATAATTCCCTTCAATAATGAACAATGATTCAGACATAATCATCCAAAAAATACAAAAAATCAAGCAAAATGAAAAGAACCAAAATCAATAAAGAAAATGTAAATTAAAATATTTACAAAGGGGTGGATCTGATTTTCTTAAGTGAAGTATTTTTTTAGAGATTGGCCATTCTGTGGAAAAGTGTCTGGTTGTTGCTCTAAGATGTGTAGCCAAAAAGAACTTGGACCCATTTTTTCATAAATGACGAAAGGCCCCAACCACAGGTTTTGGAACTTGGTGTGTTCTCCTTTATTCTCGTGCGCTTTGTCCCATTTGAGGACCAAATCCCCTACATTAAAATTTCTTTCATAGGATGAACTTGTATCGAACCAGCTCTTTACAATTTGCTGGTGCTGATCCAATTTATGTTTTTCCTGCATCCTTACCTCTTCCAATTTTAAGAGAGCGTTTATCCGATTTTCTAGAGGAGGACACTCCTCTTCTTGAACTTTCTGTGACAATTGCAGAGAAGGAAGCAAGACATGTGGGGGGAGGATGGCTTCTCTTCAGTAAACGAGGAAGAAAGGAGAATTACCAATGGATGCTTTTGGAGTTACCCTATCAGCCCAAAGTTCTTTGTACAACACATTGTGCCAATTCTTGTGGTTGTTTGACACTGTCCTTTTTATAATCTTGATTAGATTCTTATTTGTTGAATTGGCCAAAATGTTCCCTTGAGGGTAATAGATGGTAGAGTGCTTTAGTTTAATCCCTTTTTCCAAAGTGAAAAAATTCATATCTAGGGAAGAAAAATAAGAAGCATTGTCAAAAACCAAACATTCAGGAATTTTGAATCGAGTGATGATATGGGAGTTCAAAAACGACACTACCTGATTTGTATTGACCGCTTTTAATGCTAAATACTTAGACCATCTCATAAAATAGTCTGTTTTTGTGAGAATGTACTTGTGCTGCTGTGAGGAAGGGGGGTTGTTTGGTTCTATAATGTCTAGGCCCCACTCCTGAAAAGGTGTGTCTACCGTAACATGCTGGAAAGGAAAAGTTGTTTTCTTCACTCGTCCTACGGCCTTTTGGCAGATAATACATTTTTGGGACAATATGTGAGCATACTTAAATAAGGGAGGCCAATAGTAGCCAACTCTTAGTACTTTGTGAGTAGTGGTATCCCCACCAAAATGACCCCTGACATCACCGTAATTCAGTCCATCCAACACCTTTTTGGATTCCTCTTTTTCTAAACAACGTAGAAAAACATTGTCAAAATTATTTTGAAGTAATATATCATTAATTAATTGGAAAGAAGCAGATTTAAGCCTAAGTGCTCTTCTGTTTTTGGGATCAAGATTATGAGGAGAGGTTTTGTACAAAAATTAAAATCTGATATTATCATACCATGAATTGGGCACAATTTGTGTATAACTGATCTATTTTTCATCATGTTGATTTACAGTTGATGTATTTATTCTAATTTCTCAATTGAATTAGCCATGTTGATATACTCCTCCAACTTTTGTGATGGAATCCTCTGTCACCTCTAGCTGCAGATCCCTAATCTTAGCCCTGGTTCCATCAAACGTCTAAGAGAAAGCTTGGGCCACATCGAGGTTGAAACCCTCAAACCGTTTGATGAAAGCATCACAGCCATGTGCCACAATGTCGTCTATGACATCGTCATGAGAGAAGAGGGCTTGTGAATGATTGGGTTCTATTCTTACCACGAGCGCCATGGATACTATCACATAGAAACAACAAGTGCAACAAGAGGTAGGTTGTGTTCTCCAACACACAAACAATAGGAAGAGGTCTTCATAATCAAGAGGAGCATGATACCTAAGGATTTGGGAGGCTACCACAAAAAACATTTCGAGCTTTAAGTGGGTAATAACCAGAGGACACGCAGGACAGTAAACCATTCTGAGAAATGAATACTAAACCCAAAACACCACTACTTATCTCTTTCAACAATGAATGCAAGCATGAGTTATGCAAGACAAAGGGTGATGTGGAATGTGAGTGTGTCAGTCTTGTACCAGGGTGACAAGATCGTGATACGACCAGTATGAGTAGGATTCATATTTCTAATTTAACCCAAGGTTCTTCTAGCTACGCAGTCAAGCATATGTGAAATGTAAAAATCACATAATAAAAAACAGAAATGACTAAGTCATATCTCCCAAAGTGGATAAATCAAGTGTTATGGTAATGGATCAACAGATGAAAAATATAGGCTTACAAACTTTTAGGTTTATAAAAATAATATAGATGCCCTTTAGTTACAATCCAATTTACAAAAGAAACAAAAGAAATCACAAATTGTATGATGACTACTCAAGCCAAATTTTGTTCTAATTTCATGCTTTCAATCATGAAAATAAACAAAACAAACGATAGATTAAAATGATGAATTCTTACACACAACTAGACCAATGGACCTTCTCAAAACCAAACGGATAGAAAATTTTGTAAGGAGCAGGAGGCAGCTACAGAAAAATTATCCCTTGGCAACGACATTTTACCATGATAAAATTTGACAAGAATTATTGGCTGCCAACACGATGGCAGTTTTGACTGTCGTGCGACAGACCCATAAAGCAGAAAACAACATATGATGCCAGTTTGTCTTATGTTTTTTGATGGTGCATTGTAGCATGGTTTTGAGGACTTTATTGACAACCTTGACCTGCCCGTTGGAATGAGGGCAGTATGGGGAGGAAAACTCATGGGTGAAGCCTAATTCTGAGGAGATTTTTGCAAATATCTCGTTCTCAAAATGTTTACCGTGATCAGAAACCAACTGTTGTGGGACTCTGAATCGAGTAGTGACATGGTTGAAGAAAAAATGCACTAGTGTGTCAGTTGTTGGCCCTTGACCAAGTTTTGAAGATCCTTGGTCACTTTTGACCCCTTTTTGGGACTTTGACAGGTTGTCAAAGGTAGAGCGCAAGTCGAAGCGGAGATCGCGGGATCTCGGCCCCCTTTTAGGGATTTTTGGGTTTTGGGATTATATAACGGGTATGGGGATGTCGGCCCATGGGTTTACCCATGTCTAGGCCCTTTTTTAATGTATAAATAGATGTCTAGGAAATATAAGAAGAGACAATATGTGCATATGTATGATGTAGTGCTAAGTGCAACTGATAGTTATAAATGCTTTGTGCATGCTGTGTTGGACACTGGCAGAGCTAAGTGAAAGTGGATGTAAGAAGCTTGTGTAGATTGTAAGAGGGCTTTGTGATGTAACCTAGCTCAAGGAAGGAGGATCTGGCGGAGTGCGCATAGATCTCATGTCCTATGTGGAGTAGGATCTTGTGGCTCTGTGCATGTAGATGATTGACAAAAGGAAATAAAGAGAAGAGTTGTTGGTGGACGTAGCCCCAGGCTGGGGGTGAACCATGTATATCCTGTGTTATGGTTGGTTTTGTGCATTATGGTTGTTTTATTTCTCATATGATTTATGCTTAGTACATTAATGTATGCTTAGATGTATCTGATACAATAGCTTAGTGCTTGGTGATGTGAATGAGTACCCGATCTGGTCTATTTTGATGTGCTTAGTGCTTGAATGTGTTGGATATTGTTGAATACTATGCCTTTTATGTAATTAGGGTTTATCTGTGCTTTAAACAAAGGCTAAGGAAAGATAACTGCTAAATTATTTGTTAAGGTATTGTAGTCACAGATCTGTGTCCCAGCTAGGTTGCAGACATATGAGTCCTACAACCACCCCTGCCTCTACCTCGGGTGAGACTTCATCTTCTTCACAGGTGTTGTTGAAAGGGTCGGTAGTTAGGTTTTTGTTGGTGCGTTGTTGAATCGTTGAACCCTGGGTCTGCCCCTATGCCAACAAATGGTGTAGATCTAGAGCTACAAACAGTACCAAGTACTCTGTAGGACGTGCGAGACCAAAGAGAAGTCACTGTCTGGAGCACAATTGAGAGGATCAGAGCATTATATTTGGAATGTAAAAATATTAGCAGTAGAAGTGTGCATACTTATGAGTGACTTACTGAGGACCCTGAACTGAAGACATTGGAGTCATAGCTCCAGGAGGCAAAGCAGCAAGCAACAATAGTACAAGCGCATTTGAAACTCCTGTCAACAGTTGAGAGGATGAAAAGGTCCTAGGAACAACAGACTTCTCAACAACAGGTCCATACCATACAGAGAAAAGTCATGGAAGTGACTCAGAGGCTCCAACCATTCCAAGATGAAGCTTGCCAACTATTTGAGGAAATTGAAGGCCGAGGAGCAGAGTTGGAACAAGTAGTTACTGCAGTCGAACAACGCTTGGAAGAACCTGTGAACGAGGAAGTTATTAAGGAATTCGCCAAGAAGGAGGCCCTGGCGAAGCAGCAGGTCGAAGTAGCTTGATCCAGGCTCGAGGCTTTTGAGGTGGAACTACCCAGATCAGAGTGACGCGGGACGAGTCATGGGTGAGTGTTGGGGGCACTTTTGGCCCTTGACCAATTTTTGAAGATCCTTGGTCACTTTTGACCCCTTTTTGGGACTTTGACAGGATGTCAAAGGTGGAGCGCAAGTTGAAGTAGAGATCGTAGGATCTCAGCCCCCTTTTAGGGATTTTTGGGTTTTGGGATTATGTAACGGGTATGGGGATGTCGACCCATGGGTTTACCCATGTCTAGTCCCTTTTGTAATGTATAAATAGATGTCTAGGAAATTTAAGAAGAGACAATATGTGCATATGTGTGATGTTGTGCTAAGTTCAAGTGATAGTTATAAATGCTTTGTGCATGATGTGTTGGACACTGGCAGAGCTAAGTGCAAGTGGATGTAAGAAGCTTGTGTAGATTGTAAGAGGGCTTTGTGTTGTAACCTAGCTCGAGGAAGGAGGATCTGGCGGAGTCCACGCAGATATCTTGTCCTATGCGGAGTAGGATCCTGTGTGTTACACATTATTTTCATCATCCCTATGATTGTTAATGATGTAAACCTATTTTTTGCCTTCAGAGGGGTCAGTGGCCTGAGTTCCTGAAGAAATAAGGGAGAAGAACTTTTCCTAAGAGAAGAAGTTGCATTCTCCTTTGTAAAAACCCTATTAAAGAGGATGTTCGCAGGTTGCTATACAGGCAGGGTGCGAGAATGCTTGATTCTCGCAGGCTGCACCATAGCTGGGTTGCGAGAGCTTCACAGGTTTCTCTATAAGAAGGGTGTGAGAATGCTCATACGTGGGAAAAACGAGCATATTCTCGATGCTTCTAGAAGGAGATACTTCCATGGTGAGGTGGCATCTGAATGGTTTGGATCTTACTCGCTTTCATGATTTGGTGGGATCATCCTAACCTCCTCACCTTATCCTCTTTATCTTATAAAAGGAGAGGAGCTCTCATGGCGAAATTTGGCTTGGATGAGATTAGCTTTTGGAGCTTTTTGGATTAGCTTGGATTGGATTGAGCTTTGGAGATTGTTAGCTTGGCTAGATGAGCCACTTTTTCAAGATAGATTGTGAATATTATCATATCAATGCTCTCATAATTCTTGGAGTGAAAGTGTGTGGGGAACGAAGGATAGTTGGAAGGGACCTTACGACATCAAGGCCATGGTTGTAATCTCTCTTTCACATTTAATATGATACAGTAATATAATTCTTTCCTATAAAGCTTGTTGTGTTTTATTGTACGATTCCTTGATCACATACATAAGTTTATATTGATTTTATGATATTACTATCACTTTGGTTGGTTGCGTTCTTTTGCAGGTTCATCATTGTATGAGCATTGGAACGGAGCTAAGATGTAAATGGTGAGAGGAAGCGGCATTTAAATGGTATGTCACCTATCCCTCTTTAGTTAGTAAATTCAATATCTAAAACTTAAGGAAAGTGTCATGTTCTGGTGTGTTTTGTTCTAGATCTAGGTGGATCTAGGGAGATCAGTTAGTGTCCACACCTACCGATTTATCCAATAAAAAAATTKCGTGACTCCACTAGGGAACRRATTGTTTCCTAGTTAGTCTAGTTTATGTTGCTTTGATTGTTTGTTTTCATGTTTTTGAGTATGTGGTAGATCCATCCAGACTCTTTGGATCTGAAAGTTCACTTAGACTCTTTTGTCCTTTCCCAAATTCTCTTTGATTTCAGGCAGTCTCGCACTGTACTGGTCTTCAGCCTACCAAAACCTCTCAGTTTTACACCCTATTGTGTAATCCAATGCGACATGTTCGCACCCTACCTGTGCCCAGCCTGCAAACTCCACTGATTTTCGTACTGCACCCTATAGCTAGGTTGTGAACCCATTTGAAACTTTTGTTTGGAATTAGGCTTTCCTATCTTTTGATGCCCAGTATTTCTTTGATCAGTTGGATTGAACTTTTGGAGCCTATATTGATCTGTTTACAGTCTGCTTGACATTCTTTGAAGTTGATTTTAGCCATCTTTGCTTTGTTTGGTTTTGGAGGATTAGTCTCTTTCTTTGAGTGTCTTTCAATTACAAAGCGTGTGTTTTCTTTAGAATTGTTTAGGGAAAGATCAAATTTCTTCTGAATAGTTCACTTTAAAAGAAAACTTTTAGTTTGGGTTTCCTTGTTTTAAGAAATTCATTATTGTTTTTAGTGAAATTTTTGAAACAAAAAGATTTAATTTCTTGCTTTATATTAGTTTGGGGGCATCCTTGCATTTGAAGTAGCGGAATTGCATGATTCTTGGCATTTTTTGATCTTAAATTATGAAAAAATTTCCCCCTCGTGGTTGTGGGGGGGGGGGGGCATGAATTGTGCATTGGTGTACAGTCTCTTTTTCTCATTTCTTGAGAATCTTTATATTGATGAGTTTAATAAATTTTGGGACATCCTGCATATGGGAATGATAAATGTTTTCTCCTTCTCGTAGCATAGATTTCATCGAAATGAAAAGATTGCATCTTCATCTCTTTGCATAAATTTCGAGTCGGTCAAAACACCATATTGTCCATGCCATTTTCCTCTCGAGTAACAACAGCCATAAAATAAAGCGCTTATAAAAATTGATTAGACATTTTTATATTTTCTGGTAGAAAACCTACATTAGATTAGTTGAAGATCTTTGGAATAGGTGTGAAAGATAACTTTCCAAAGCTGCAAACAAACATAGTATCTTGTGATAAGGAGAGTTAAATCCACCTACTACATTTTGTCCTTGGAAGCCCTTCTCACACAAGGGTCAATCACGAGGTCACATTGAGACTGGTAGAGTTACTCACCCTGTTTTGTTGGTCTTGGTGTAGAGGTCATGCGTATTATGGGGGTCGCTTGAGAGGTATACCCACAATGATGAGTGGAAGCCTTTCGAGTTGATTTCGGGCTAGATACCCTGCCTTTGCGCGTGGATCGGACTGTCGACTGTTTCCCCAGGCATCACTGTAGTAATTGGTAACCTTAGTGGCCTATCTCTCTAGGTTCTTTACACAAGGTGACTGTGGAGGGGCAAGTCTTCACGGTACCTGGAATTGACGTTGGCCAAACTTACTCAGGCTCCTTGGAGGGTATACCCACGATTATGTGTGGGAGCTCGCACCAGGGTGTAAGTCTATTAAGAAGGTCGTCAACGTAACATTTCCACCCGCTCTATCTCAACCCCTTCTTAATTTGTTCCCGCGACATTGGATTTCATCACCAACTAGTGTGCTCATTGTGAGAAGGTTTTGTTTGCTTGCTTGCTTACTAGATTTTTAGCGTATGTTGTTTGTTCTCCCTAGCAGACTCTAGGTTGGATATATATATATATATATATATATATATATATATATATAATGACGTTAGTTCCCGAAATGACCAATGAAGGAACCTCTTCTCCAGGGGAACCTTTTGTTTTTCCTTCTTATGGAAACATTGGTCCTCCTCACATCGCTACTTTGAGCCTTCCAGGTCTCACAATTGGATTACCGGTATGGTTTTTTTCCACTCAGGTAATCCCGAATGTAGTTAGTGCTTCAGTCACAAACACTTCCCCCCAAGAGAATCAACCTCATGTTGCTCCTTCACCTTCTTCACCAGTAAGGTATTCTTCGCCTTCTTCGCTTGCAAGGTCACCTTCCGTTTCATCTTCTTCGTCGAGTGAAAGTTCTGAAGCTAGTAACCCGGTGAATAAGAAGAAGAAGAAAATAAAGATTAAGAAGAAAAAAGATAAACAAGGGTCAAAACCTCCAACCACTGCTAAACATGTTTGAAAACAACCAGTTACTGTTAATCATGTTGGGAGTGTTGATAATGTCAAGAACACCCAAACAACCCGTAAGCCCAAGTACCCTTGCAGGCTTTGTAAGGGTATCCATCTTCTTAAGGATTTCCCTGGTCTATCCAAGGTTATAGAAGCATGGTCTACACACCCTCACCAACCCATGTTGTCAGCCTCTAAACAGCATGTTGATGACCTCCCGTCAACTAGTCATGATACCGTTGGGAAGAAGAAAAGTAGAGTCAAGTTCCTGTGTATGTTATGCAAAGGGAGTCATCTAACTCAATTTTTCCTTCGTATGGACAAAGCCTCGAAATTACTGGAAGACATGATTGTTTCACAGCCTCAACTTCCAGCTGCTTATCGTAAGTTTTCTCTCAACCCCCCTGTAGTTTATGGAATGATCACTCTGGACCCATCACCAATCAATACGATTGATCAGGTCGTCAATCTGGTCAAGTCCTTAATTGAACCAGTTGAAAAAGTGGTCGATATGATCCCATCTTCAGTCAATCCCACTCTCCCTTTAGAGAGTTTTAACAAATTGATTGATTCGATCCCATCCTCGGTCGATCCCACTCTCCCGTTAGAGAGTGAAACCCAAGTGGTTGATCCATTTCCACCTGTTGACCCCATTCTCCCCTTGGAGAATGAAACCCAAGTGGTCGATCTGATCTCGCCATCGGTCGATCCTACTCTCCTGCTAGAGAGTAAACCTGATAATGCCCATGCTTTTCTCATTGATACAGAATCTACCATGCCAGGGGCTATTCCTCCTTCTCCCATGGAACCCCCTCCAAGTAATGAGGCCATCCGTTTTGATTGGGGTGTGCTAACTGGACCTCGTCTTCCCTCTGACATTCTTTTCCAGATTACAGTATGGGTTTGTGGTCTGGACATTCCTCAAACGCTGATAGATGAAGGTGCGTTTGTTAGTATTTTGTCCTCTTTTGCTTGACAAGCTTTGGGTTGTCCTCAGCTTGCGCCAGTTACGCAGAATCTGTTAGATTTTAACAGAAGAACTAGTCAACCTTTAGGGACCCTTCCTCAATTTCCTGTAACTTTAGGAGGGAAAACTGTCTTTATTGACGTCATGTTAGTCCAAGACCCCTTGGATTTCGCTTTACTCCTTAGGCGGGATTATGTCTATGCCATGAAAGCTATTGTGTCTACTCTTTTTCGTGTGATATATTTCCCTCACGATGGATGAGTTGTGACTATTGATCAACTTTCATTCGTTGACCCCACCTGGATTGCCTCCCTGAATGGTTCTTATATGCAGACAGTATCGCCCCCGCCACAGGTCAATTATGTGGCATTGTCGCCC
Organism: Picea engelmannii; assembly: GCA_009831015.1. Classification (NCBI taxonomy): domain Eukaryota; kingdom Viridiplantae; phylum Streptophyta; class Pinopsida; order Pinales; family Pinaceae; genus Picea; species Picea engelmannii. Next base: position 248,620 of record ML793487.1, on the reverse strand, counting down.
ATGGATTCAACTTCTGATGACTTAGATCCAGTAGTTGACATGGTGATATCTTCGATAGGGTTGTTAGAGCCTGATCTCTTTACTCCTATTGCAACCCTCGACATGGTGTCCTTCCAGAGTGTGTTTCTGCCTCCCAGTGAAGACCTCTTGGAAGCCATGACCGAGTTTTGTCCCTTAACATGGTGTCCTTACGGAGCATTGTCCTCTTGGAATCCATGATCAAGAAGAGAACCGAGAATAGTTTTGCATCTCTGAGGTAACCTCGTTAAAAAATGAAACAGAGGTATATGAGCATGATTTTCTGATTTCAAGCTCGTTAAAAAATGAAACCAGACTTGAGCATAGTTTTCTAATTTCAAGTTCGTTAAACAATGAAACCACTTACGAGGATAGTTTTTTCGTCTCTGTGGAAACCTCGTTAAAAAATGAAACAGAGGTTACGAGCATAGTTCTTTTTTCTGTGTCAAGATCGTTAAAAAATGAAATAGTTTTCCCCCTCTCTATTTGAGTCAAGCCCTCCGTCTAGTATTTGAAGCTTCATTTCATTCTCCTTTGTAGTTGGATGAAATGAAGCTTGGGGGGCCTTTGCGTCAGCCTCTGGACTTCATGCTGAAATTGAGCCGCTAGCTTCTTAAGCTGGGGGCTAAGTACCAACCATGCGAATTCATGGATAATGCGTTGGGAAGTTCAAGCATAGATTTTACTTTGGTTCAAGCTTGTGTAAAAATCAAACCACCTACCTCAAGCATAGTTTCCTCTAGTTCAAGCTTGTGTAAAAATGAAACCAGGTTCAAGCATAGTTTTGTTTAGTTTTTAATCTTATGTAAAAATAAAATATATCCCAAGCATAGTTTTTTTTTTTGTTTTAAAGCTCGCATAGAAATGAAAACAATCCCGAGCTCAGTCTTTGTTCTTTCTCATCGTAAATACATGAGAATAAGTTATCGAGCTTAGTCTTTGTTCTTTCTCGTGCTCGTAAATATGTGAGAATGAAACCGAGTATACTTTTATCACTTTTTCGGACTCATAAAGGTTATACGAAAAAGGAACCCACTGGAGTTCCCTTTAAGCTCTTTTCAGACTCTCTAAACATGAAAAGATTGTTGAGTGACCTTGTTCTTTTCACGCTCGTTAAAGTATTTGAAGAAAAAGTCTGTTGAGTGATAGTTTATCTCTTTTTCGGTATCATCAGGCTACTTTACGAAAAAGGAACTAAGAGAGTTCTCTTTAAGTGTTTTTCAGACTCTCTAAACATGAAAAACCCCTGAGTTTTCTTTCTTTGGACTCGTTAAACAAACATCGAAAGGCCCTTTATGGGACTGAACCACTCCTTCCTAGGGTTCATTAAACATACTCCGAGGGACTTGTCCGAAGGATGATCTTACATTGCAAGCATATGTTATCCTCCTCAAGCTTGCGTAAAAATAAAGAGGTACTCGCCATAAATGGTGGGGAAAAAAATTGGGAAAGAAATATGTCTAAACCTGTATTCCATGGAAGAGTCTCTTTTGAACATGACACCCTTTCACTCACCTTGTGTCTAGGTTGGAAAATACACTTGTCTCTTGATCATACTCCTTTATAAGATTACAAATTGGTATGTGATCCTTGTTGTTGAGTCAGTGTTTCCAAGACAGTTGTCGTGTCGTCAATATGTTCAAAGAGAAGTTCAACCTGGAAATCCTTCTATTGCGTTGGCCATTTCTGCAGTCCTTAAAGCCTTATATTGCGTCGACCATCCCTGAGTCAGTCCTAAATCACTTGTTACTCTGATCTACATCAAATCTTGTTACTTGTTTTCTGTCATTGATGTGGGATACATTAGGGCCCTCCTGTGATGAGTCTTTTCTTGTCAACTTCAACTCATTATCCAGGAATTAGACTTTGAAACTAATTGGTACCTTGTAACTTGCATGCCTCAATGGCAGGTTTCCTCACTTTCGACAGTGGGTTTTCATTATTGACCCCTGATCGAGAGATTTCATCAAGTGTTTGACCTCAGCTCATTGATTCACATTCCTTGGATTGTACCAGAGTACCTTGGGAGTCATTAACATTAATGGTGATTTCCCTCACACTTGTTAATGGTATACACTAATGACCGGTAATCAAGTGGTTTCTACCATGTTCGACTTCAGCACATGTATTCACATGGTAAGATTTGTACTATAGAGTGATGGAGATGAAGACCCTGGATATTTTCTGATAAATCCAGGTTGCGTTGGAGTGTATTCAGTTTGTAATGTTGCATAGATCCACATTGTATGTCTCGTGGCTATGGTCAAATTTGATTCTTTAACACATAGATCCACAGTGTATTTTTGGTGGCTATGTTCAGATTTGAGTCATATTGGCTTGGATCCACAGTGTATGTTTGGTGGCCATGGCCTGTCTTACTTGACATGGATCCTCACATGTCAGCATTTATGCTTTGAGTCATTTGTATTCTAAGTATGGGAATGCCTACCTCAGTGATTATATATTATTGTACTGTATTTCCTTGTTTGTTGATAGGTTTTCGACCGACTGTTCCTTGTTCCCTACACACACACGACAAAGTATTTCAGTTATCACTCTGTTCTAACTTCATACTTTGGGGGGCTCTCTGTTACAAATTATTTTCGTCATCCCTATGACCGTTAATGATGTAAACATATATGTTGCCTTCAGAGGGGTCAGTGGCCTGAGTTCCTGAAGAAAGAAGGGAGAAGAACTTTTCCTAAGAGAAGAAGTTGCATTCTCCTTTGTAAAAACCCTATTAAAGAGGATGTTCACAAGTTGTTATATAGGCAGGGTACGAGAATGCCTGATTCTCGCAGGCTACACCATAGATGGATTGTGAGAGGTTCGCAAGTTTCTCTATAAGCAGGGTGCGAGAATGCTCATACATGAGAAAAATGAGCATCTTCTGGATGCTTCTAGAAGGAGAAACTTCCATGGTGAGGTGGCATCCAAATGGTTTGGATCTTACTCGCTTTCATAATTTGGTGGGATCATCCTAACCTCCTCACCTTATCCTCTTCAACTTATAAAAGGAAAGGAGCTCTCATGGAGAAAGTTGGCTTGGATGAGATTAGCTTTTGGAGCTTTTTGGATTAGCTTGGATTGGATTGAGCTTTGGAGATTGTTAGCTTGGCTAGATGAGCCACTTTGTCAAGATAAATTGTGAATATTATCATATCGATGCTTTCAAAATTATTGGAGTGAAAGTGTGTGGGGAATGAAGGACAGTTGGAAGGGACCTTACGACATCAAGGCCATGGTTGTAATCTCTCTTTCACATTTAATATGATACAATGATATAATTCTTTCCTATAAAGATTATTGTATTTTATTGTATGATTCCTTGATCACATATATAAGTTTATATTGAGCTTATGCTATTACTATCACTTTGGTTGGTTGCGTTCTTTTGCAGGTTCATCATTGTATGAGCATTGGAACAGAGCTAAGATGGTGATCGCGAGAGGAAGCGGCGTTTAAATGGTATGTCACCTATCCCTCTTTAGTTAGTAAATTCAATATCTAAAACTTAAGGAAAGCGTCATGTTCTAGTGTGTTTTGTTCTAGATCTAGGTGGATCTAGGGAGATTAGTTAGTGCCCAGACCTACCGATTTATCCAATAACACTGTGGCTCTGTGCATGTAGATGATTGACAGAAGGAAATAAAGAGAAGAGGAGTTGGTGGAAGTAGCCCCAGGATGGGGGTAAACCACGTATATCCTGTGTTATGGTTGCTTTGTGCGTTATGGTTGTTTTTTTTCTCATATGATTTATGCTTAGTACAATAATGTATTCTTATATGTATCTAATATGATAGCTTAGTGCTTGGTGATGTGAATGAGTACCAGATCTGGTCTATTTTGATGTGCTTAGTGCTTGGTGATGTGAATGAGTACCAGATCTGGTCTATTTTGATGTGCTTAGTGCTTGAATGTGTTGGATCTTGTTGAATACTGTGTTGCTCTGTAATTAGGGTTTATCTCCACTGTAAACAAAGGCTAAGGAATGATAACTACTAAATGATCTGTTAAGGTATTGTAGTCACATATCTTTGTCCCAGCTAGGTTGCAAACATCTGAGTCCTGCAACCACCCTTGCCTTTACCTCAGGTGAGACTTCATCTTCTTCACAGGTGTTTCTGAAAGGGTCGATAGTTAGGGTTTTGTTTTTGCGTTATTGAAGCGTTGAAACCTGGGTCTACCCTTATGCCAACATCAGTCGTGTTGTTAAATGTGGGCATGGCTTCGGCCCATTTGGTAAAGTAATCCACTGCCACGACAATGTATTTGTGTCCATTAATGGATAGAGGATGACAAGTCATGAAGTCTATGTCCCATTTACAGAAGGGGTCGGCTATGATGACTGGGTGTAGAAGAGTTGGTGGATATCTAGCTTTGTTTGCATCGAGTTGGAATTTGTCACATTGCTTCACAACGTGGATGCAGTCATGAAACAAAGTGGGCCAGAAGTACCTTGCTCGAATGATTTTTTGGGCGGTGGACATACCCGAGAGGTGACCACCGCAAGCGCCACTGTGGAAATGATTCAAGACTCGATTGGCTTCATCGACGGTAAGACATCGTCAAATGATGGTATCGACCCCACGTCAGTAAAGAATGTCCCCGATGAGGAGATATTGGAGAGCCTGATGGCGAATGCATCGGCGTTCATCTCAAGAGAGGTGAGACCCAAACTTCTGTGTGCAAAGGTAGACAAGGAGTTCGTCGTACCAGGGGTCATCGGAGGGGATGAAGAAGAGGTTTTCATTGGGTAAATCCTCATTGATGGGGGAATATTTGGTATCTGAGGGAAAAGTCGTAATGAGTTCAACTAGAACCAAATCTTTCTTTCTTTTGGGAGTAGAGAAATCTAGATCGTATTCCTGGAGGATAACGATCCATCGGGAAAATGTTTCATTGATATGTCATCGAATAAACAACTACTTCATGGTTTTCGAATCTACTACGACCTTAGTCGTTCGAAGCAGGATGTAATGCCATAGTTTTTGGACTGCGAGGGAAATTTCTATTGCAATTTTATCATCATCATTATACTTCAAGCGTTGTCCTCAAAGGTTTTTACTAATGTAGTAAATCACATGTTCATGCCCATCATCCCCTAATTGGATGAGGACTCCTGTAACTGAAATAACAGGCATTGATAAGTAGAGGATGTAATCACGATCATAGTCTCGGGGACTAATCAAAGGGGAATTGGATAGGGTGGATTTTAAATCATCAAAAGTTGTTTGAGCATGTTCGTCCCGTAGAAATGGGATATCATGATACAGTAAGCATAGAAAACCATGTGCGCGAGTGGTGTAGTCTGGGACAAAGCGACATAAAAAGTTGGTTTTTCCTTGCAAGCTCTGCAATTGGCATAGATTCCTAGGTGGTGGAATTTTTGTGATAGCTTGGAACTTGAGGGGATCCACAGCGATGTTATGTTAGGAGACAATGAACCCAAGGAGGCACCCGACAGTGACGTAAAAGACACACTTTAGGAGGTTCAAGTGGATATTATACTGGCGACATCATTGGAAAACAATGTGTAAGTCATCTAAATGTTGGGTTCGCTTTTTGGATCGAGTGGTGAGGTCATCCAAATAAGCAAGATGTTGCGATAAATATCATGAAAAATGTAGGTCATGGCATGTTGGAAAGTAGCACCAACATTTTTGAGTCCAAAGGGCATGACACGATAAGAAAAGGTACCCCAAGGGGTTGTAAAAGAGGTTTTGTACTGATCTTCTAGGTGGATTTGAATTTGATTATAGCTAGAGAACCCATCCATAAAGGACAGAGCCTCATGTTCAACACAATCATCAATGATTTGGTCGATGAAAGGGGTTGGGAAGTTCTCTTTGGGAAAAGCGTGGTTGAGGTCACGAAATTCTGTGGAGACGTGAATAGTTCCATGTTTTTTGTTAACGAGAATGAGGTTGGAGACCCAAGAAGTGTACACAATGGGGTAAATGAACCCAGCAATGCGTATCTTGTCAATTTCAGCTTTGATAGTCGCAACTTTGGATGGGTGGAGGGGGTGTTTCTTTTGATGAATGGGGGTGATATCCATCTAGGTGTCGATTTGATGTTTGACTATAGAAGGATCGAGGCTAGGAATCTCTTTATATGACCAGGAAAAAATATCTCGCTATTCCTGAAAGAGGGCTTTGTAAGCAATGATCTCATGAGGGGAGCATGCGACACCAATGGTAATCTCTTCTATAATTCCTGGTTTAATGGAAATGTCAATTTTGACTGTGGGGGAGATGTTGGCCATGTTTCCTTCTTCAAAAGTATTGGGGTTAGGGATAAGGTTTTTGAACCAGTCAATATGCCTCAGAGGAATAAAATACTTGGTTTCGGTTGCGCACATGGAGGAATGGATAGAAGGCTAAAAGGCCTCTTGTGAGAGGAAAACTGCTCGATGATGGAGCACATTCCATGGGCAATCGGGATTAGTTAGTTCCTCCAATATATCTTCGTCACAGTGGAAAATGAGAGAAGACAGGGGATCCTGGGAGATGGCAGGGGGAAACGTTAATGGGTAAGTGTTATTGTCCTCGGGGGATGAGGATGTAGAAGGGATATCGTGTACAGGGTGTGATGGCTCGCTTGGCATAAAGAAAATGTCACAACACTATGGATGGTATCTAATTCGCGCAGAGACTAATGAAGAAATATAACGAATGTTAGTAATGTGAGAAGTAGTAGGGAGAGCCTGAGGGGGCTCAGGCATAGATGTGTGGCATAGTGCAGCTAATGTTTGGCGGAATTGAGGTAGAGTTGGGCAATGATGAGTGTAATGGTCGTATTTTGAGCATATGGCACAAGAGAAATTGGTTTGTAACCCTTTCTTGCATGTGGTTAAGGACTTTGTAGTAGCAGCTGAAGTACTAGGTGGAGTGGTAAGAAATGGGGTTTCTTTAGGGAGTTGGATAAGATTGCGCAACTTGGGAAGAGTAGGACATTTGTTAGTGGGGTGTCCTTCTCTTTCGCATAGTGCGCAAGGAGGTTGAGATCGGGGAGGGAGTGGGGCGCT
>ML793487.1:179948-210958 GCA_009831015.1 Picea engelmannii | reverse complement strand
GGTGGAGTGGTAAGAAATGGGGTTTCTTTAGGGAGTTGGATAAGATTGCGCAACTTGGGAAGAGTAGGACATTTGTTAGTGGGGTGTCCTTCTCTTTCGCATAGTGCGCAAGGAGGTTGAGATCGGGGAGGGAGTGGGGCGCTAGGCCCATTCTACCTTCTTCTACCCCCAGTGGTAGTGGTGTTGCCTCCAGTTTGGGGTGAGGGTGGTGTGGCAGGAGCCCGTACTGGGATCTACATCGGTAATCCATTTGTCTGAGGAGGGAGAGATGGTTTAGGAACCATAGCGGGTGGATGGAGATGCCATACAGGGATGGCGAGCACCATGTTGGGAAGGGTAAGAGTAGAAACTACCTGGAATGCTTGGACTCCAGGTGGGGGGTAGAAAAATGGGATTTGGGTACCAGCTTGGGGGACTGTCTCCCAAACCGAGATTTTCCCCTGGAGGGAGGTAAAATCCGAGGCAAGTGGTGCGGTGGTGCTTTCAGGGAATTCCTTAGGTAGTGATTATTCGATTGATTGTACTTCGATGTGGGGAGATGTTTAAGGAAGAGGAGTATTGTCTTTGATATCTGTTCCATTAGAGGAAACTACACACTCTTGTGCTTAAATAGAAGGATTTAGGAGAGGTGGTGCTCCATGATAAGTCCCTAACAAGGATGGGTCCTCGAATATTCCAGGACCCATGTTGATGTCTGAAAAGGCATCTGAGCTAGTCCAGACCAGGGGGAGGATGTTATCAATGTTGGAGGAATGATTAGGCTAATAATGTGTAAGTTGGTCGATGGTGACGATTTTCCCGTTATGGGGGAACATTATCATACGAAACACAAAAGAGGCTACTTCCTTCATAGCATACATGTAGCTACGTCCGAACAAGATATTTTAATAAAGTGGGGTGTCGATGACTTCAATGTAAATCAATATGGTTTTTCCCCCAAGTTCTATAGGGACATTTTGGAAGAGTCCTTTAGGGGATGATGGTCGTCCGTCATAATCTCTCAGTGTGATGGAAGATGGTACTAGCTTGGGTGAGCCAAGTTTCTACCATACTACTTTGGACATGATGCATGTGGATGCACCTTCATCGATGATGCACCGATGAATTGTAATGTTCTGGATCTTAACTGGTATCTAAAAAGATAACAGGGCGGGGAGACATGGTTCTCTGCTATCTACATCAAAGGTGATGAGTCGAGTATCAGTTGGGTCGACTGCCCCGAAGGCGGAAATAAAGGATTTGTGTTGTGATGGAAAGGTTTGGAGGACATCTAACACAGAAATGGCTGTGGGATATTGTTCTAAGTCGTTGACCAGACTATATTTATGTGTTTCCCTAGCATGAGGGTTAGGTACATTCTGTCGTAAAGGCATACAGGGTATACAAGGGTTTGGTTTAGTGTTAGAGCGGGAAATCATCAGTGGTTGTCTTACTATAGCTAAAGCTATTTCTGAGGTGGTTGGGGTAGAGTCAGGAGGTAGGCCATATTGATGACCATGTGTTTGCAGAAGAATTTCTTCTTCGTTGGTAAGGAGGATATTGTGATCGGTCGTATTTCCAGGTTGATTGGGACCTAGATTTTGATATTGCCCCATTGGTGGTGGGGCCAATTTTATCTCTTGTTGGGTATTCATCGCACCTTGGTGTGGAATAGGGTTTTTCAAAAAGGCCGGAGGTGGTGGTTGCAAACAATGTTGTGAGGCCTGCTGAGGGGCAGGCGGTGTTGGAGGGCGTTGTGTGTTCATGGATTCTTTCATCCATTTTTAATCAGAAATTTGGGGCCAATGGTGAGTATAATTTCCATACTTGCCACATAGAGCATAAGGGAATTTAGTTCTAAGGTTATTGTTTTTCCCTTGCTGTGGGTGATTGTTATTGTTTCCCCCTTCCGGGTTATGGTTTCCTTGATTCTGGTTGCCCTCAGCAGGATGATTTTGTTGGGGGTTATTTCCTCTTGGTCTCGAGTTATTATTGTTTCTATTTTTTCCTTTATTCTTGACATTATTCGGTTGATGGGCCAGATTTTCCGGGTTCATCTATTGAAAAGTTTGAACCTATTGAATGGGAGAGGGTTGAAAATAATTAACGCTGGCATGTGGTTGTCCTAGTGAAGGAGAAACCAACTGGGGAGGACCAAGGAATGGGAAATATGTATTGTTTTGTGGAGATGATCCATATGGTGTGCAGGAAGTTGAATCACTTCCACTATTGTTGGGGTTATATGCAGGGGTTGGGGGTGGAACCATACTGGATTGAGAGACCGGATGCATCTGGGGTACCGGTGGGGTCCCCCCAATGGATGACAGGGAGGAATAGGATATGAATGTTGGTGAGTGGGAGGAGGGAAATAAGACGACCCTCCATATGGTTGTGATATTGATTTGCACCATCAGTGGGTGATGAGTGTCTGTAAGGGTTGAGATATGTCATAGAACCAATCAACCGGTCCGCAGCATGGGACATCCCAGGTTTGTCCTAGCCAAATGGTATGGGTTTGGGTGCATCGAGAAATATTGTGTACAAGTAACCTCATTGAGAATATGTGAGGTAAAATTGTTTGGATTTGTTGATGGATTCCTCTTATGATTGAGGAAAAGTGGATGCTACATCCTTTGCAATCACAGGGACGAGCGATTTAAGAAACCAATCAAGACGTTGTTCCTTGGTGGTTTCTTCTTTACACAAACTATGTCGTTGATGCCATTCATGGATGTGTTCGGCGATATGGATAGCAGTGGTTTGTTTGAACTCAGAGAGAAGTTCTAAACCAATGTCATGATGAACTGGTAATTGGAAAAATGACAAAAAGGCATTGGCCAATGATTCAAAGGTCACATGGGACCCTAATTTTTCGTCCACATACCATTTGGTTGATGAAGCCGTGATATTTCTTTGAAATAACCTCAAGCAGATGGAATCATCCATGATGTTGTTTGAAGAGCACCATAAGTGGAAGGTCATAACATGGTTGGCAGGATCTTCCCCTGGTTTTCCTTCAAACTTTGGAATATCTGAAGGAAATTTCGTAGGCATATTGGGCCAAGTGGCATCATGCAAAATGGGATCATTTGTGAGTTTGGTTAAATCAGGAATGTTGAGGGATGCCAAGTATGGCATGGGTGGATTTAGTAGAGGATTAGTTCCATCCATTGTGTGTGTAGGTAATGGACCTGTCCCTTGAGAGGTATTTGGTGGGTTTGTGCTTATTCCTTGGGAAGAAGTTTGACCCCTGCCTCCTTGTGAAGGAGAGCCAATAGATTGATGGCCTTGGGTATTTGACCCAAGCAAAGTGGAACCAAGTAAAGTTGATCCCAAAATAGTAGCACTCACTGGGGTGTGAGATGTTTGAGACGGTGAGTTGGAAAGACTAGGGACTCCTCCTAGAATAGGAGGGAGATTTTGCAAGCATCTAGAATGACGAGGATTCTATGGTTTCCCTATGGTTTCGACTAGCAAAGAGAATGTGTGAAAATGGTGACAAGAGAGAAATAAATGAACAAGAGCATTTTATATTTTTGACCTTCACAAGATAGTATAACTCACAATTGTATGTAATTAAATGAACATCATACATAAATCAACTGTAAAATAAACAAGCATGTGGATGGGTGGATTTCTTCCTCGTGGGGGAAAAACAAAAAATAAACCCTCGTGTCCTAAAAGACTTATCATCCTTCCTCTCAATTTAGCACTGGGCCTTCCAATAGCACTCGACAGTGGGATCTACAGCCACTGGAAGAGGAACTAGTGAAGGTTGAAATAATAAGTTATAATGAGGGGTAGAGGGTGCATATCCTGAGAGAGCTGGCGATATTTCCCAATAGACACACAAAATCTGATCAAGGTGTGATTGCAGCCCACAACCGCCACCTGTGTAGATATCCTAAGTTTGGCCTCTAAGTACCTCGGTCAAAGTGAGACATTTAGATTTTCAGCCTCGAAAATGGGTCACGGGTTGAATACCCTCACAAGATTTGGGTGAATCGAGGGATGCATAGAACAACTGGACCTTGGCCTTCGACCCTTCATGTGTATCTCCCTCCTTATGGTATAGGAACACTTGACTTGGATAATTTGAACGATCCCTATTCTCAACTTCTATTGTTTCAAAATGTGAGAACCTGATAATGGGGGGGTATTTGGATGCCTACCCCCGAGATCCTACCTAGACCAAAAAGTTTCTTTTGGCACCTCTCATGGAGGAAAATTTAATGCGTTCTTAGAAAAATTTTAGATGTGGTGGGCTGAGAGATTGGGGTCATGGACCAACCTCGTTTGAATTAAATTGGTGTGGACAATTTCTAAAGAAGTAGTCAAATATTTCATAATTCCTTTGAAGAAATCCTACTTTGACCTCCACTATTCTAATAGAAATTATGTGTGTGATGAGTTTCTTTGTGTGCAAGAAAGTGAAAAGTGTGCAAAATATTTTTAATAACTTAAGTGTAAGATTGCAACATGTGGACTTCCTATGGTCCTTACAAATCTTCTTACCTAGCTTACTATGTTTCTTTGGTACAACCTTGCAAAATATTTAAAGCCCTAAATAACTAGCAATGTGGACATATGGGTCCTTACTTGATCCTTTAGATTCCCTAGAATGTTGTCTATACTAAGAAAGCTTTTGAAACTATCCTAGAATTTTTAGACATGTGGGCATGTATGGGCCAGTTACTTGATCTTTTAAACTTTCCTAGAGTGTTTTCTAGACTAAGAAAGCTTTTAGAAACTATCCTAAGATTGCAAACATGTGGGCATGTGTGGGCCCTTACAAAGCTTTAAGATGATTTCCAAAACTATGAGGTACCCTAGGGGGGCTTTGTCCTCTCCTAATGATTTTTTAAAGGAGATGAAATTTCCTTTCAGCCACCTTTTTTTATTCTCGACATCACACTTGGGTGTGGGGGAAGAGCATACTTTGAGGATTAAAATTGATTTCTAGTCCCAAATTAATTGATTGTGTTTGAAAAGGAAAAAACTTCAACTCAAAATTTTAAATGCCAAATGAGCCATCCATGTGGCAACAAAGAAAAGAGAAGAATAGTGATTATTTTTACCCTTATGTGCTTATGTTAGCTAACCTTTCTTGTGAGGAAGGACTCTAAGTGAAGTGTGGTTTCTTTAAAAAGTGCGGGAAATTAAAATCTGAAGGCTAGGGGCCCTCAAACCACTCAAAAAACCCTTACAATTTGCAAAAAATGAAATAATGTGTGGGTTGTAGTTCTGGCAGGCGTATAGAGGGCGTAGAATGCATAGAGTAATAAAGGCTTCCACACGCACAGTGCACAAAGTGCGCATCTGTGTTTCTTGAAAGTCGCGCACTTCCTGTCACGCGTCGAGAAATAAATTTCCAAGTGAAATTCTCTTTCCTTGGCTCTGAATTTTGACTTTGGAAGGATGGACTAGGTCGATTTTGGTACCTGCATATCAAAACAATTAGAAAGAAGTGCTCTCAAGACTTGAATAGGGAGGAATTTGATATAGATCCCCAGTATGGTTGTCAATATGTTGTGCTGGTTTTGTCATATGGGTGAGCAAAAACACAACACTTCCATGCTTAGTTAAGTCAACTAAACAAGATAGAGGTTTGTGAGTTGATTAAATAACCAAATACACATGAAACAAGGAAATAAAACTAAAAACAACAAAGAAATAAATGTTAGAGAAGCTTGCAAGAACTAGAACCATGAAAAGCAAAAAATGACCAATATATAGCTACCAATGGATCAATATATTGATAGGCTAAACACCATAGAGAAAGGTAGGGACTTATGAATCCCCTCTTCCTCCTTGGGAGGGCTCTTGAGTTCCCTAATATAGAGCTCTTCTCTTCATGCAATGGCAAGTGATAATGATGAAGAAACACAATGCCAATCCTCTCAAGAGGTGAGTGGAATGGCCCTTGCTATAGTGCTTGAATGATTCAAAGAGAAAAGATGATTCTCAAAGAAGAATTCTTGTAGCATAACAATACCTTGAAGTTCTTATTTTTCTAGCACACCCATGGCACATATTTATAGTGTCCATTCATAGCAAGATACAACTGGTTCATAGTGTGAACAAGGGGCCTTTTAGGGCACTTCCTAGCCCTTGACCAGCCTCCAAGCTAGATTTCACTCAGATCTGAGTGTTAAATCGTGTTGGGGGTCGAACTAGAAGTGTTTGAGAGGCCGACAAGATTCATAAATGCGTCGTTCATGATAAGTGCATGAATTTTCTCATAGATAGTTTTGCATCTTGCGAACAATGCATGCAAAGGGCTATGTTAGCATGCGCACTGTGCGCACGCTTCCTTTGGTGAATTTTCACACTTTGATTTTTGAACCAAGTATATAGTTTTTTCCTTTTTGATGGATTTTGGTGCTCTGGGTGGAATAATTGTTGTTGGCATTGATGTCTTTCTTCAACCATTGTGTGCAATTTTGTGGACGATTTTTCAGTGATAACAATGAAATATTGATCTTTAGTCGATTATGGGAAGATCATATAATGCATGTCAACATAGTATTATAATTGTTGAAGAAGGAGAAGTTGTATATTAAATTGTCTAAAGGTGAATTTGGAAAAAATTCTCTACTATATTTGGGTTACATTCTAGGGAATTGTCATCTAAAGATGGATCTTGCAAAATCATAAGTTATTGTGAAATATCCCAAGCCAACTACTTCCACAGAAGTCAAGAGCTTCTTTGGACCAGTACAATATTGGAGGAAATTCATTGCTAATTTCTCTTTCATAGCAGCTCCTTTGCATGCATTAACAAGTGTAAAACAAGTCTTTCAATGGGGAGGCAAGCAACATAAATACTTTGAGACATTGAAGAGAAATATAAGCACCGCACCAGTTTTTGCTTTGCCAAATTTGAAATATCCATTTGAGATTCAAACCTATGCAAGAGGATATGCCACGGGAGCAGTCTTGATGCAACAGAGTAAACCTATATGTTATCATTCTGAAACTTTTACTCAAGTTGTGATTAACTATCCAACATATGATAAGGAATTGTATGAATTGGTACAAAGAGTGAAAATGGAAGCATTACTTAATGGGGAAAGAGAAAATAATTCATACAAATCACCAACCATTACAATATTTGTAGTCACAGACCAAGCTATAACAGTCACAACATTTCAAGTGGATGGGTTTATTACAACAATTTCATTTGGTAATCAAGTATATGAAAGGTATTCATAACAAGATTGTAGATATGTTGTCAAGACCAGTTATCAATGCATATATAGTATTAAGGTATAATCCCTTAGCTCATGAAAGTTACGTTGAACAATATGCTAGGGATGATGATTTTAAAGATGTATATATAGATTTGATTCATGGAAATCAGGAGTTAGATTATCATGTGCATGAAAATTTATTATATCATCTTGGAAATCTTTGTATACCCAAGGATGAAAGAATAAATGTAATTAAGGAAGCTCATACATCTCTCATTTTTGGAATTTTTTGGGTTGGTAAGATAGTACCATAGTTGCAGAGATATTTTTATTGTCCTTGAATGAATGAGGTAGTTCATAAGTATGTAAAAGGGTGTGTTATGTGTGCCACAAGTAATCCTAGCAACAAAAAGTTGGGATTATATACACCACTTCTAGTACCTTATCAACCATGGGAAAGTATCTCCATTGATTGTGTAGGGGGATTTATAATGTCCAAGACAAGTCATGATTATTTATATGTTGTTTTGGATAGATTCAGTAAGATGTGTATTTTAATTCCATGCAAAAAACATGTCACAATTGAACAAACAACACATATGTTCTTCACTAATGTATGGGTTCATTTTGGGCTTCCTGCATCTATTATATCAAATCGAGACTCTCGCTTTTTGGGAAATATTTGGTCTATTTTATGGGAGCTAATGGACACTAAGCTAAATAAGAGCACAAATTTTCATCCACAGACAGATGGAGATAGACAAAGGTGGTAAACAGAAGAATGGTACATCTACTTTGAGGATATTGCAACAAGCATCCTAAGATTTGGGATGAACGGTTTCCTTATGTACAACATGCCTATAATCATGCCATGCATTCATCTACTCATAAAAGTCCTTTTGAAGTATGTTTGGGGTACTTTCCTAAATCACCTATGGAATTTTCTCTTGGAGAAGCAAGTAAAGAGGATGGACATGATGATATAGATAAAGCTAAAAAGGTCATTCATAGAATCCATCAGGTACATCAAGTAGTACAAGAAAAATTGGATAAGAGCCAAGTCAAGTACAAGGAGAGGCATGATGAACATCGAGTTGATCATCAGTTTCAAGTCGATGATCAAGTATGGTTACATATCAACAAACATAGAATGAAGGGTGAAGGTAAAAATATAAGACCAATCTGATATGGTTCATTCAATATCTTGGAAAATATTGGTACTAATGCCTCTCGTTTAGATCTACCAACCTACATGCACATGTATTCAGTGGTAATTGTTGATCATTTGAAGCTTTATGAGCCTCCTATTATTATGGGTGAAGATGAAAGTATTCAGGTTCCCGCAATTGATGATTTTGCTCCAGAATATTTAGATGAGCTACAAGAAGATGTTATTCTCGACAAAAGAATCAGGAATTCATAGCGAAGTGATGTGGAATATCTTCAAGTTAGTCTTAAAGGGGTAAAACCAAGTAGAGAAAAATATATGGAGATCGGAAGGGTGAGGGAGCTTTACCCTCACTTAGTTACTGAGTAATCAAAATTTTTGGTGGTCCAAAAGGATTCCAATGGGGAGGAATGATCCAAGAACACTCACAAAGGTCCAGGAGGATCTAGAATGCTCACAAAGGTCTAGAAGGGTTCATAAATGCTTAAACTTTGATCATATCAAATGTTCTTGAAAAAAACAACAATACGTAGAGCTCGATGATATATTTTCAATGGTGAAAAAATTGCCTCAAATAGAGTTCCTATGCAAAATATATGGTCGGTCAAAGTTCAAGTCAAACCAGACAAAAAGTCAAAGTTAAAGGGGTCAAGGTGACATATGTCATGAATGCAAGGGTGACACATGGAACGACCATACAACCATATGGTGCCAACATGGAAATACCCCAAGGTTCCATGTGGCACACCGTACGTCTGATCTAGTAGGTGACTCGATGACCATATGGTACAGGTGGACTAATTATGCATTGGCACGTGCTGAAGATAGACCAATGAGGGGCTACCTTTTTGGCAGCCTCCCATTATCCATTTATGGATTAGGTTGGTTAAAATTTTGTTGGGAGTTCGGAGGATTGAACCCAGGTCTCCCACACAACAACCCAACAACCTTACTATTGCACCATCGCATTGATTCTTAATTGAATATAGAACTATATATATATGAAGTTGTTGTATTGTATTGTTGGTGGAAAAAGGTATGCGGTCACATGATATATATAACAAACAATATAGTCATGTCTTATGCCAAATTTTGCGGGAGGTTTTAAACATTGGATTAAAACCCATACTATATTAATATATAGTTGTAACCACTTATCATAAAATATGGCATGGTCGACATGGTTTGACCCTATGACCTACCAAATAATGAACTAATGATTTAACCATCATTCCAAAGGTGTGTTCCATTACGAAATTCCCCAAACAAAATATTAAATGGTGGCCCAAAATTTCAAGTGGTGGTTTAAGCATGACCCCTATTTAATGGGTGCACGGACCGAGGCAAGGATGAACAATCATTGCAGAGTATGGATAGTCTCGAGGTTCATGACAGAGGTATCAAGACCTTGGGATTTCACTGTAATGCGTTCCAATAAGTTCGTTGATGGAATTTAATGAACTTTCTACTCATTTTTATCGAAATTTCACAGGGAATTCAATGGTACACTCTATTTCTGAGTTTGAGCAACATGTAAAAAGGTCATTGTAAAAAAAAATCATTTGATCATTAATAAATAGGTATCTATTGGAAGTGGACTCAAATACATAGCCCAAATTGGGTGAACTTCGTTAACAAACTTGTGTATGTGATATCGTTATTGTTATTCTATTTTTCGCTCAGTTAATTGCAAGTTGTTTATCGTTAAAGTGTACTTGGATATATAAGTTAATTCATATATATATTGAAAACAATCAAGCGATCATTATTATTTCTAAGATCAAATATATTTTCATGTGTACTAATTATTAAATAACATCTAAGGATTTTTCGGATCACTAAATCTAACATAAATTGTTGCCTGCACTTTTTTTTACAGAATTATAGGTACATGAAAAAAATTTGTTTCCTACATGGGGTCTAGAGATATGGAGGATGCCCAAGGATATTATAGTCATGGAGATGAGATCAAAGGATTATATATCAACATGGAAAATGTAGAGACTAAGTCCAATGGATGCAGGAGTAGAGTGGAGCTAGTGGAATTGGTTGAAACTATGAGAAGATTACAGAAGGAAGTGCAGAGATATAAAAAAGATAATGAGAAGATGATGAGGATGTAGGAAGAGATACTAGAGAGTATGAATATGTTGCAAAATAAATTCAACAAATATTTTGGCACAAAACAAGCAACTAGTGCAAGGGAAGTATAAACATCCAAATATCATGATAGGAGGGATGATCATGAAGGATCTAGATGATCAAGGAGTGTTAGATGACCTCATCACCACCATTCAACAAGGCACTTGACTAGAAGAGCATATGTAAGTTCAAGGCCAGAAAGAAACCCAAGTGTTTCCCTCGTCAAACATTAGAGGAGGAGATATGGATCATATATCTTGAAAGGGGAGCTCAGGAAGATTAAGCCACCATCATTGATGGAGAGAATATGAAGGGAGAAGATGAAAAAGCATGGTTGTTGGGAATGAGGAAATATTTCTAGTTGGATGATTACTCATCAAATGTAGAATCCAAAATTACAGCCTACCATCTTCAAGCGAAGGAATCTATGTGGTGGGATCAACCTAAGAAATTTAAGCACCTTGATGAGAAAATAATTTCTTCGAAGTAGTTCAAGAAATATTTTCAGCAACAGTATTTGTCAGAGCAATATTATGACAAGAAGATGAAAGAGTTATTTGAACTCAAACTTGGGAACATGACCATGGATGAATATGAGAGGAAATACTTGTAACTTCTAAGGTATATGGATTTCATCAGGATGAGAAGGTCAAAATTCATAGGTTCCTGAGTGGACTATCATCCTTCTACAAAGATAAAATTTAGTTTGATGACCCCAAGCATTTGGAAGAATCCATAAGAAAGGATAAATATGTGTATGAGAAGAACAAAGGAAGACCAATTTTCAAAAAGGCTTGGGATGATAAGAAGAAAGACATGTTGGATCAAAGGAATAGGATTCAAGTTTTCTTTCATCAGGAATATCTCACAAGCTTATCAATAAGGGAAACCAACTCTTCATTAGGGAAGAGGCCAAGAAAGTAGCCCATAAAGTGTTGGGGATGAAAAAGAGACCACATGTATGAAGATTGTCCTCACCGAGGAGATAAGATGAGGATTGTGCATAGAATCAAGAAGAAGGAGACAATA
This sequence comes from Picea engelmannii, assembly GCA_009831015.1. Classification (NCBI taxonomy): domain Eukaryota; kingdom Viridiplantae; phylum Streptophyta; class Pinopsida; order Pinales; family Pinaceae; genus Picea; species Picea engelmannii. Next base: position 199,447 of record ML793487.1, on the reverse strand, counting down.
GAGGACATGGGTAGAAGCATGCCAAGGATTTATGTAGCCTTGGACAATAGAGAAGTAGAATATAAATCTCACATGATTGACGTAGAAGGTAAGATTGATAATCATCCCATAGCTATTTTGATTGATTATGTAGCTAGTCATAGCTATATAGATCCAAACCTAGTTGACATATTTATATTGAAGAAATGGAATCATGAAAAGACTTGATTAGTTCAACTAGCTACTAGAGATGAGAGACAAATAAATGATTTTGTTAAATATTTCCTAGTAAACATGAATGGGGTCAACACTAAGGTAGATTTTAAAATCATACCACTTGGGTCCTATGATTGATTGATTGGTATGGATTGGCTAGAAAAACATCATGTTGTCTTAGATTGTTATAACAAGGATTTCATATGTCTTGATGAGGAAGGGAATTCAAGGACAACTCAAGGTATTCCAAGGCATATATCTATCAAAGAGATTTCAACATTGTAGTTGAAAGGAAGTTTTAGAAAAGGGTGCCAAATATATGTTGCCCACATGGAAGAGCCAGTGAAGGATAAGGAACCAAGTCTTGAAGATTATTCGTCCTTGAAGGAGTATGAAGATGTATTTGGGGATTTTCTAAGATTGCCAACAAAGAGGGACATTGATTTCTCTATTTATTTAATTCCCGGTTATTTCCCAGTGTCCAAAACTCCCTATAGAATGAGCACACCAGAACTGGAAAAATTGCAAATGAAGCTAGAAGTGTTATTGAAGAAGGGGTACATACACCTAAGTGTTTTTCCTTGGGGTTCCCTAGTTCATTTTGTGAAGAAAAAGGACGGAACTTTGAGGTTTTGTATTGAATCCAGACAACTGAACAAGGTTACAGTCAAGAAAAAACATCCTTTGCCAATGATTGATGATATTTTTTATTATTTAAAGGGAGAAAAGACATTTTTCAAGATTGACTTGAGATTGGGATATCATCAAGTGCGAATTAGAGAAGAGGATACTAGAAAGACAACCTTTTGGACAAGGTATGGACACTATGAATTTGTGGTTATGACTTTTGGGTTGACAAATTGTTAGGGACCTAACCTCCCTAACCCCTCACATAGGTAGAATAATATATTTCCATGTAATAAAGGCCAATATTAATAAGGCCTAGCAATAAGGAAGAATAAGTGAAATGTAAGAAGACCTAATCGCTTCTAGAAGGATCTTTTTCTAGATTGTTCTTTTGGATAGATAGATTTAGTATAATTAGGAGTAGAGGGTATGCAAAGTTTTTCCTTGAGAATTATTGTAATAGAGCGTTGCTCTACCGGAGGTTGCCCCATCGAAGAGGTAAGTGAACATTGTTTCCTATCAATAAAAGTAATATTTGGTATTGTGGTTTCATTTATTGTGTTGTTCCACTATTATTCTCTACAATATTTATGTTTCATGCTATTATAACAGATTAGGTACCTTACAAGTGGTATCAAAGCACTTTCCTTGGCAGAAAATTATGGGTTATTTTTTTTCAGGGTAGAGACGCATTCCGACGTCTTAAAGCTATAGAGATCTGTCATTACGCGCATAAACCCGCGGTCGGGGAATAATACACATAGGAAATACAAGTGGTACTTAAGAGCACATATGTTGGCCACCCTTGTAACCCATGTTGGTACCCATTTGAGTGGTAGCGTATCAGCCAGAACCTGTATACGGATCGACCTAGATCTCTTGAAGCCCTCCATAGATAAACTAATCGGTCGCTTGACTGCTATAGTGCCACCAAGAAAAACACTTGGGAAGATACTCTCTAGTACCTGGGTAGTCAGGTAGTACAACTAAGGGCACAGTCTAGCTTCCTTAGTCGGTGCCCTGAGATATTGGACCGAGTACTTCTTTTGGACCATGCACGTATATCAAAGAGATATAGCACAAGGAAAACCCTTGTCTGTGGGCACCCTGCATACCCTAACCCTTGGGACAGAAACAAAAACAGAACAAACAAGATCTATTGTTGTACAATTGTGCCTCTTGCATTCGGGTTGTGAAATTACTACACATTTCTTCCTGTTAAGAATTTGGTAATTTCAACCCTACATTATTTTTTAGATCGGAGTATAACTCCATAGGAGTAAAAAAAAAAAATTATGGATCCTGTTGGAACCATTATTTGAGCCCTACCCTGTTGGATTCCTTTCTTCTACCTTATCACGGTCATACCTATCATTTTTTAGCAAAAACATTTTTCCCGTGGACCCGACCCCCTTCCGACACCCTTATTTGGGCCTTACCCCATTGGATTCCCCTCGTTTCCCTAATCAGCATGATACCCTTCACCCATAACCCATTTTATGTGTGGTCCCACCCATCCCTTTTCATTTTCCCTCTTCATCATGGCCCACACCTGTAGTCAAGACTTGGAAGCCCGCTTCAATTCCTTGACCTCTACTTTCAAAGAGACCCAACAAGAAGTGAGGCAACTCAATGCCAATATTGCCACCATCAATAAAAACATGCATTCCTTAATAGAAGAAAAAATGGAAACCATAAAACAGGACCTCGCTACTTAGCTTGCATCCTTCACTAACACGATCCACGCCAAGCTAAATGTCCATGCAAATATACCCTCCTCTGACCCACCTTGGCACTCCGAAGGTGAAAATTCCTCAAATTCCCATACTTTTCAGCCCCATCACTTTCAACTTGACCTATCCCTTCCACGTGTGGATGTGAACAAATTTGATGGCTCGGATCCCACTAGATGGGTAATTCAAATGGAACATTATTTCTCTTTGTATGGAATTACAGATGAGTTGGTGTTACACATTATTTTGGTCACCTTAGTGATCAAATGACAACATGTGCTCATGTTCCCTGAAAATATTAGAAGGGACTTTCTCCATGAAAAAAGTGGTTTTATTTTCTTCTTTCCAAAACTATAACAAGGAAGGTCGTCGCACCCTGTTGTATGCATGCGGTGTGAAAATTCTTGATCGTCGCACTCTACACTAAAATTGGACTGCAGTGTTGTTGCAGGTTGCCTGTGCATAGGGTGCGACAATGCTTAAGAAAAGGAAAAGTCAAAATTCATGAATGTTCTAGAAGGAAATATTCTAGAAGATGAGGTGGCCTCTGAACGGTTTGGATCTCACTCACTTCTCTTATCTAGTGGGATCATCCTAATCCCCTCATCCATCTCTATTTCACACTATATAAAGAGGGATCTCTCATGGAAAAAGATAAGTTTTGCAAGGGCTTGCATATGCATGAAGACTCAAGAGTTCTACTACAGATTATGCTTGAGAGCTTTGCTTTAGTTATGTAAGTTAGATGGTGGATCTTCTTCATCAAAGGCATTGGAGAAAAGGTGTGTGTGTTGGAGAAAAGATCCATTGAAAGGGGACCTTGCAACATCAAGGCATGGGTTGTATTCTCCACTTTCCATTTAATATAATGAAACAATACATTTCTTCCCTATAAAGGTGCCTTAACTTTTATTGTATAACTCTTTGATCTTATACATAGAATTCATTGGAATATATATATCTTTGTTTTCCCTCTTTGTTGGTTTTTGCTTCTTAAACAAGTTCACCATCCCGCAAACTCAAAGAAGGAGCTACAAGGATGACACTAGCGAGGATCAAGTGTCGTTTAAAAGGTATGTCACTTGTACCTCTCTAAACTAGTTTATATGACAATGAGGTCTAAGGTGAAGCATGTATTCTATCTTGTTTTGTTCTATATTCCTGTGGAATTTAGGGAGATCTGTTTGTGTCTGCACTTACTGATTAGTCCGATAACAAAATTTGGTTCAATATACACCTACCGGTAAAAATCAAAATAAAAAGAAAGGGAAGGGTAAGAATAGGGAGGACAAAAATAATAATCAACAATCTGAGAAAACCAAAACCTAGCCTGTTGATGATAAAGAAAAGTGCAAACCTCGTTATCCTTGCCTTATATGTGGTGAGGATCATTATACGAAAGATTTTCCATGACGTGTCGAGGTTACTACGTTCCTGCAAGGGACTGAGAGACCTCCTACACCTTTCATTTTGTCACAATTATTTCCTTCTCAACAACAGGCCCAATTGGTCATTCATGACCAACCTTCTACCTCTACCACGTTTTATGTACTTATGTGTACTGGTGACTCCAAGAAGAACAAATTTGTAGTCGCAACTCGAGCTAAATATTATTCTCCTTCGAAAGAGAAATTTGATGATTCACCACCTCTGTTGATTCAACCTCCTCCACCAACTTCACCTCCATACGGTCCTCTTCATCTCAAATGGCCAAGCCTAGATACAGTTCTTCATCCTCCTTCCAAAGGTGTTGTTCGAAATTCATCATTTAATCCTCATGCACATGCTGCACAAAACTATAGTATTGTATAAGACCTTGCACAAGCACCCTCTGCGATGTCGACTCTCGAAGTCCTTCAAAGCTGTCCTACTCAATGGAAGGCATTGTTAAAGGCTATTGGTGGAATTGATCCTACCGATAACAATTTAATAATATTTGACTTGGAAGATCATATTCCAAGGCTTTCTCCTCAATTAGCATTTCATATACAAGTTGTTGTGGAAAACAAGAATATTTTTCGAACCGTCATTGACGAAGGAGCCTCGACTTGTGTTATGTCCGTTACTTGTTGGAAAGCCATCGGCTCTCCTACCCTTATCGAGTCACACAATACTCTTAAGTATTTTAATGGTACAGGGTTTAAACCTTATGGTTTTCTTCCTTCATTGTCTATTACATTAGAAGGTAAATCGGTTAATGTTGAAGTTAAGGTCTTTGATGCACCTCTCGATTACAACCTTCTACTTGGACGTAGTTTGATTGACTCCATGTGTGCAGTTGTTTCTACTCTTTTCCACGTGTTACATTTCCCGCACTAAGAAAAATTCATTACTGTTGATCAACTAGACTTCTTTAATTCTAATTCACGTACTAGCAACGTACCTTTCATTTCGAAAACACCTCCTGGTTATGAGAATTTCAGTGTGGGTCTTTTAAAAGATTCAACGTTAATGGGTACATTCCCCATTCCACCACCTGGTATTCCTCCTCCTTATGTCACTTCGATTAACATGATATAAACCTTTTTTAGTGAAACCCCTGAGTCTTATGACCTGTGGATAGTACCTAGCTCTAACGATTGTCTTCGTTACGGCGACCAAATGCCTTTGAGTCTGGTAGAATTGGCTTATCAAGCTATTCAATCGGTGAATTTTTCTCCTCGTTCTCTCTGGAATACGTCTCTTGATCCATTTCAAGTTATATTTCCTATTGATGAGATGATTATGACTATTATGTCTATGGAAGATACTCCATGGGCCAATGGGCATCATCGTTCTATTCTCTTCCTGGAACACGAGACCATAGAGAGTTATCAACGGATTTCGACTCTGTCTACCATTGTTATCATTTCCTCTGTCCTTGAATCAACACACAATGTTTTGTATGAAGGGAATTTGGGTAATATTTCACCCACCATCCTTCTTGATATCTTTATTAAGCCCGGAGTCGTGGAAAATGTTTACGTCGGTGCCTCATTTTTTGTTGATGAGGTCTGTACTTATAAAGCTCTTTTCCAAGAATTTCTTGACATTTTTTCTTGGAGTTACAAAGAAATTCCTGGTATTGATCCTGATATTGTTGTACATGAGATTAAGACTTACCCAGATGCTAAACCTATTCGGCAGAGACTTCACCCAGTACACCCACGCAAAGTTGTTTCTATTAAGCTCGAAGTTGAAAAAAATCTTAAGGTCGATTTTGTCTATCCTATGTATTTGACTTATTGAGTGTCCAATCTTGTTCTGGTTAATAAGAAACAAGGCACGATCCGTGTTTGTGTAGATTATATGGATATTAACAAATCTTGTCCCAAGGACAATTATCCAACACCTTCCATTGACTAGATTGTTGACGACTGTGCCGAGAGTGAAATCTTCTGCTTGATGGACAGTTTCTCCGGCTATAATCAAATCAATATTTTACCTGCGGATCAACATAAGACTGCTTTTATTTTCCCTTGGGGAACCTTCGCATAACGAAAACTACCTTTTAGTCTCAAAAATGTTGGTGCGAATTTTCAGCACACTATGTCTTATGCTTTTCATGACATTAAGCACATTTTACAAACCTATCTAGATGATATAACGACGCATTCTATGCATCATCAAGATCACTCGACACATCTACGGGCCATTTTCTTACGTTGTTGTTATTATCGCATACGATTGAATCCACACAAATGTGTTTTTTGTGTGTATTTCGGACGACTTCTTGGTTTTATCGTGTCTATACATGGGATTAGAATGGACCTTCTGAAGGTTGAGGCTATAATCAATTTACCTCCTCCTTCCACACTACACCAACTCCAAAGAGGGAAGGCAAATTTTTTGCGTTGATTCATTCCCAATTATGTTGAATTAACAAAAGGATTTACTCAGCTTCTTAAGAAAGGTTACGATTTTGTATGGGATGACAATGCCAACAAAGCCTTTGAATATTTTAAACTCACCTTGACCCGTACACCACTTTTGTTTCTCCCTGATTATAGTCGAGATTATTTCTTGTACTTAGATGCTTCAGACTCTACCATTGCTATGGTTCTAGTCCAAGAAGATCATTCACACCATGAACATGTTATATACTATTTGATTCGGAGTCTAATGACCGCTGAAACTAAATATGTACATGTGGATAAACTAGCCTTGGCTACTGTTCCATTTTTTCAATGTTTTCATCACTACATCTTATTACGAAAAACCACAGTCATTTCATATTGAAAACCCATGCAACACATCCTTACTCGACAATTGTTGGGGGGGAAATACTCTAAATAGATAGTTATTCTCCAAGAATTTGATTTGGATTTTGAACGTGCCAAGTCAAAGAAGTCTTTGGTTTTTGCCGAATTGATATGTGACCTTCCCTCTACTAAAACAAAAACTGTGGCAGAGGATTCCTTACCTGGTGAATCTCTCTTTCTGATCAGTTATGACGACATATGGTATGAAGATATTATCATTTACCTCCAAACCCAAACTTTTCAGCCTGATCTTTCTAGTACAGATTGTCGTCGTATTCGATATCAAGCCCGTTAATACATTATCCTTGGTGATACCATTTATTATTGTGGTATTGATTCCATATTTCGATGATGTCTCACCTATGATGAAGCTGAGAAAGATTTGAATGACTATCATTCTGGAGCATGTGGCGGTCATATGTCTGAGTATGCCACTGCCCAAAAGATCCTACAATCTGGTTATTTCTAGCCTTCATTGTTTAAGGATTTCATTACTGTCGTCCAAAAATACCATGCTTGTCAAACCTACAACAATAAGATCTAATCTCATCTTGCTCCTCTTCACCCTGTAGTTTTCGTTGGTCCATTCGCTAAATGGGGCATTGACTTCATGACATGTAAAACTCACTTGGTCGAGGGGCATGGATACATCATCATAGCCATGGATTATTTCACTAAGTAGGATGAGACGATGCCTACATTTGATAATTCCGAGAAAATTGAAGCATTATTCATATTCAATCATATCATTACTAGATTTGGTGTCCCTCAATCCATTGTCACTGACCATGGTAGTCATTTTCAAAACTTCAGGATGTTTGAACCTTACCAAGAAGTTGGTTCTTCGACATGAAAACTCAACCCCTTATTATCTGCAAGCCAATGGCCAGGTTGAAGAAATCAACAAAGTTCTCACTACTATGCTTCGACGAATGATAGGAATTCACAAGTCAAGTTGGAACATGATGTTTTTCTCAACATTATGGGCATATCAGACATCCATTAAGTTTTCCATGTGGTTCAAACCTTTCCAATTAGTGTATGGTATTGAAGCAATTTTTTCGATTGAATGTGAAATCCCATCTTTGAAACTAGTTGTCGAACTTCTCCCTAACACCTTATCTAAAGACGAACATCTCTTGTATTTGATGCAATTAGACGATACTCACCATGATGTTGCCTTAGTCATTTAAACTCAGAAAAAGTGTGTCAACGCTCAATATGACAAGCATGTCAAACCATGTGTATTTTCTAAGGGTGATTTGGTTCTCCTTTATGAACAGGATCGTGACTTACTAGGGGATGGAAAATTCAATCCCATGTGACGGGGCCCTTATATTGCGAAACAAATGTTGGAGAAAGGGGCTTATGAGCTGGTAGATTATGATGGAATTCCTTTGAGTGAACCCAGGAATGGACTTTACTTGAAGAAGTACTATGCTTAAACCATTTTTGCATAAGTGATGTGTATTTTTAGTGTATCATACTATTGTGTGCGTTTTTCATTTTTGGTTAGTCCCTCCAGGTTTTGTTCAATAGCCTCGAGATCCGTGACAGCTACCCCTGCTACAACACCTCTCTCTCCTCACCTATGGATGGGAGAAGATCTCAGAGGACGATAAGGCACCACATCTGCATTATTGAGAGCACTTGATTAGTCTTGGATAGATAACACAAAAAACATTTTATATAATTAAAATATCAAAAACATTATATAAACAAAAAATTCCTTCTTACCTATGTCCCCCCACTGGGATCCCTTAGGAAGAGCTAGATCTAGATCCCCATGGAAATATGTCCCAACATATGCATAGTATTCCACCATGAGTAGTTTAATCCTCAACCATTGGAAAATATCGTTATACTTGACGATGGGGACACCGCCGTGTTGAGCCATAAGATCCACCCACCTCTTTATCCGTGGATCTTGTGGAGCAGGTATACCCCACTCCACTTGCAGATGAAGGACAGGAACTCTCTCCAAAAAGGACACCAAAATGGACCCATATCCAAACTTCTTCAATCGACCATTTTGACACTTTGTGAATTGTTTTTTCATTCTTTTCAAGACACCCTCACACTAGTTCAAGACCCTGGGTTCCATGCACTCTATCGCATATTGAAAATGGATTTTCAAATCCATATGGGGAGCTGCACTCCCTGACATGTGGGTAATGGTGTAAAGGATGGTCCACAATAGTAAATCCGGACATCTCTGATGGCTACCTTGCCACTGTGTTTTTTCAGTACCTGGCACACAATGGTGGTGAACATAGTAATCCATAGGTTCACCCCCACCCCTGCTGCCTGTGAGCAATACCCGTGAACCATGAAGAGGCAACCCTATTATAAAATAGATATCCTTTATATCTATTGTGAGAATATGAACACCCACATGAAAGGCTTGTTTGTTCACATCCCACATGTGAACCAAATACTCTAGCAACCTCAACTGGGCTCTCATGCCCTGAATCTTGAAAAACTTGAGTAACCCACATTGCCTTAGAGCCATAACTATGCCCGATTCACTCCCACCAAAATGATCCTCTTCCTCATGCTCTTGCTCATGCCACTCGAGCATCTTGACCAAGGAAAGCATGCCAAGGAACATTAAAAGAAGATTAGAAACATAAAATTTCATTCCTGGGGGTTTTGCTAGTTTAGTTTATCTTTTCAATTTTTTTATTGTGGTCGTCGCAGGGTTGTGTTTTTACGCAGAGCGACGTCGTCGCACCCTTCCTATCGGGTCTCCTGCGACGATGCAAGATCGTCGCAGTTCATGATACAAAGGACTTGTGATGATCTCAATGCGTAGGTAGCCCCAAAAAATCGACCCAAGATCCAAATTGACCAATGAAAAAAAAATTTGAAACCATGAAAAGGTAAAGAAGAAGAAGATTACATGTTTGACGGAGATGGTTTGTGAAATGATCCACCACACGCTCCACAATCGACAGTTGGAATTTGGTGAGAAAAAGGGTTTTGGGGCACTATTTGGGTAAATTTGCAAATGAAATGGTTAAAATGGTGTTTTGGCCTATTTTATTGTTTTTTACCACTTTTTATTGCAAAATTATATTATTTTTATATTTTATTTATGCCCTAAATTCTAACCAACTTGGAAAAGTGTTGACTTTTGCAAAATAAAAGGTCCAAGGACAAGATGTTTGAATAGGGGTCCACCCTTTTTTATTTGTTTTTGCATATTTTTCTTATGTACAGATGCTTTTAGAATTTTTTAGGAAAAACTCTGAGCACAGTCTTAATTCTTTCTCACGCTCGTGAAACCATGAGAATGTAATCGAGTAATAGTTTTTCATTTTTTTGAAATCACATTGGTAATACGAAAAATGAAACATATGGAGTATCCTTTAAGCTCTTTTCAATCTCCCTAAACATGAAAAGATGGCCGAGCGACCTTGTTCTTTTCACACTCATAAAAGTATTCGAAGAAAATGTCTAATGAGCAGTAGGTTATCTATTTTTCGGTCTCGTCAGACTAACTTATGAAAAAGGACCTTATGGAGTTCTCTTTAAGTGTTTTTCAGAATCTCTAAAAATGAAAAACCCCTGAGTTTTCTTTCTTTGGACTCATTAAACAAACATCGAAATACCCATATGGGATCAAACCACTCCTTCTTAGGGTTTGTTAAATATACTCCAAGGGAATCATCTGAATGATGATATTACACTTACAAGCATATGTTATCCTCCTCAAGCTTGCGTAAAAATAAAGAGGTACTCGCGAGAAATGGTGGAGGAAAATTGGGAAATAAATGTGTCTTTGTATTTGTGTTAGTGGCAGTAATAGTCGCTCTTGAACATGACACCCCTCTTCATCATTGTATCCAGGTTGGGAAATCCATTTGTCTCTCATTTGACCATCCACAAGTTCATATTTTGGGTCCTCCTTGAGTCAATGCTGCCAAGACAACTGTTGTGGAATTCATATGTTCAAGAGAAGTCCGACCTAAACAAGCCTTCTATCGAGTCAACCATATGCATTTATAAATGTTTTACCATGTCGACCTTTCCTGAGTCAGTTTCGAATTACTTCATACTCTGATCTGCTTCAAATCTATTACATATTTCATTTCATTGATGGAGGATAAATGAAGGCCCTCCTATGATGACTCTTTTCCTGTCGACTTCAACTCATTATCCAGGAACAAGATTTATATATCATTTAGTACCTTAGAGCCTGCATGCCTCAATGGCAGGTTTCTTTGCTTTCAACAGTGGGTTCACATCATTGACCCCTGATTAGAAGTTTCCATCGAGTGTTCAAATTCAACTAATTTATTCACATTCATTGGATTGTACTATATTACCTTGGGATTCATTGACATCAATGGTCATTCCCCTCGCACTTGCTAATGATTTTCATTAATGACCGGTAATCAAGTGGTTTCTACCATGTTCAACTTCGACACCTGTAATCACATGGATAGATTCATACTTAGAGACGATGGAAATGAAGAACCTGGATCTCATCATCTTAGTCCAAGTTGTGACGGAGTATTCATTAGTTTGTACTGACACATAGATCCACTGTGTATGTCTCGTGGCTATGTCCGAATTTGAATTTTTTTAGAGCATAGTTCCATAGTGTATTCCTGGTGGCTATGTTGAATCATGATAACATGGATCCACAGTGTATATTTAGTGGCCATGACTCACCTGACACTTATGATTAGAGTCACTTGTAGTATGAGCATGGGAATGCCTACCTCAGAAGATAGTATATTATTATGCAGATGCTTGATTGTTTGTAAGTCCTCGATCGATGCGCTCCTTGTTTTTGATACACACATTCTACAAAGTATTTCAACTGTCACAATTTCTAGTTTCATACTTTGGGGGGCATTCTGTTACACATTATTTTGGTCACCTCAGTCATCAACTGAAAACATGTGCTCATGTTCCCTAAAAATATTAGAAGGGACTTTCTCCATGAAAAAAGTGGTTTGTTTTTCTTCTTTCCAAAACTATAACAAGGAAGGTCGCCACACCCTGTTGTAAGCATGGGGTGCGACGATGCCTGATCATCACACTCTGCGCTAAAACTGGACTGTGATGTCATCGCAAGTTGCCTGTGCATAGGGTGCGACGATTCTTAAGCAAAGGAAAAGTCAAAATTCACGAGTGTTCTAGAAGGAATCTTCTAGAAGATGAGGTGGCCTCCGATCGGTTTGAATCTCACTCATTTCTCTGATTTAGTGGGATCATCCTAATCCCCTCATCTATCTCTCTTTCACACTATATAAAGAGGGATCTCTCATGGAAAAGGATAAGGTTGAATAGGATAAGGTTTGCAAAGGCTTGCATATGCATGAAGAGTTATACTATAGATTATGCTTGAGAGATTTTCTTTAGTTCTCTAAGTCAGATGGTGGATCTTCTTCATCAAAGGCATTGGAGCAAAGGTGTGTGTGTAGGAGAAAAGAGCCATTGAAAGGGGACCTCGCAACATCAAGACATGGGTTGTATTCTCCAATTTCCATTTAATATAATGCAGTGATACATTTCTTCCCTATAAAGGTGCCTTAACTTTTATTGTATAAGTCCTTGATCTTATACATAGAATTCATTGGAATATATATATCTTTGTTTTCCCTCTTTGTTGGTTTGTGCTTCTTAAATAGGTTCACCATCCCTCAAACTCAAAGAAGGAGCTACAAGGATGACACTAGCAAGGATCAAGCGTCATTTAAAAGGTATGTCACTTGTACCTCTCTAAACTAGTTTATATGACAATGAGGTCTAAGGTGAAGCGTGCATTCTGTCTTATTTTGTTCAAGCTTCCTGTGGAAGTTAGGGAGATATGTTTGTGTCCGCCCTTAATGATTAGCCCGATAATAGTTGGCCAAACTCCAGTATGGTGTTATCCATTTAGATCAAGAGCGTTGGAAATGGTGGAAATGGAGAAAAAATGCCCGCCAAGGGTATTTGGCTTGGACACAATTTTTGGCAGAGATTTATGAACGCTTTGACACTGACACTAACCATTTAGGCCATTTGACAAATTTGAAAAAATCTGGCATAGTGGAAGACTTTATAGTTTCTTTTGAGTGATTGGATTTCCATAGAAAGGGCATGCCTGATGTTTTTTTCCGAGAATGTTTTATCAGTGGCCTCAAGGATGAGATTTGTGCCCATTGCCTCATGGCTCGGCCTCAGAGTTGGGTGGAAGATACTAAAAGAGATAAGGAAGCACAAGAGGTTGTCTCTTATCAAACCAAAAAACCCTCGTTTATTCCTCTCCCTAAACCAATCACTCCCACTCCTCCTTCCACTCCACTAAAGATCCAGAACTTGACCAGGGAAGAAATGGATGAACGCCAACTCAAAGGACTTTCTTATAATTGTGATGACAAATGTTTTCCTGGGCACAAGTGTAAGGAACAAAATATTTTTATGGCCATCTCCGAGGATGTTTCAGAAGATGATGTCGAGGCCCCCCCTATGGCTGAGTCACTTGAACCCACTGATATGACCCCACCCTCCGACCCTCCCAAAGTTGAACCGGTCATTTCCCTAAATTCTCTCACCAGATTTTCTTCTCCCCAAACCCTCAAGCTAATTGGTTACATTAAGCATTGAAAGGTCATCATCCTTGTTGACAGTGGAAGCACCCATAATTTTATTAATCGTTGCATTTCCCAAGAAACTAATTGTTATATCCGTGCAGTCAATAATTTTCAAATCAGGATTTCCAATGGCAGGTCCATGAAATGTGGGGGCGTTGTGAAAATGTGCATCTCCAAATTGGTCAGTACCACATGAAATATCATATGTTTGCTATTGACATGGACGGTTGTGACATTTTTTTGGGTGTCAAATGGCTAAGGAATCTGTGTCCCATTCTCATGGATTTTAAGGAATTAACCATGCAATTCAACTAGGAGGGCCAACAATATAAGTTCCAAGGAATCATTGTCGGTTCCCTGGAGACCATCAATTCCCATTGCATGGAAAAGCTCCTAAAAAAAGGTCATTTTGGAATTATTGCACAACTCCATGCCATTCACACCACTGAGACACCCTCTGTGTTAGAGGACCTCCTATCCATCCTCTCCAAACATCAAGCTATTTTTTCCACTCCCCAGGGACTCCCTCCTTCCTGTGGTGTTCAAGATCATTTCATTCCCCTTGTCCCCGACAACCTTCCTTCCAATGCTCATCCCTATCGTTATCCCTTTTCCCAGAAAAATGAAATTGAGAAAATTGTTCAAGAATTGTTCACCGCAGGTGTTATCCATCCTAGTACGAGCATGTACTCTTCTCCTATGGTCATGGTCCTTATGAAATGAGACTATTGGTGCATGGGTCCTGACTTTCACACCCTCAACAAAGTCACCATCAAAGACAAATTTCTCATTCCTATCATTGATGACCTCTTCAATGAATTGAGTGGTGCCCAATTCTTTACTAAACTTTATCTTTGATCTGGCTACCACCAGATACATATGAATGAGGCAAACATTCCTAAGACTACATTTCGAACTCATGAGGGCCACTATTAGTTTTTGGTCATGCCCTTTGAATTGTGTAATGCTGCCTCCACTTTCCAAAGCCTCGTGAATCATGTCTTTCGTCATTTTCTCTGTCATTTTATCTTAGTTTTCTTTGATGATATCCTCATCTATAGTAAAACCTGGATAACCCATCTTTCTCATGTGGATTGAGTTCTACATCTACTCTCTCAGCACCAACTTTTTGTTAAACAATCTAAATGTGATTTTGGAGCCTCGAAAGTCGAGTACTTGGGTCATATTGTTGGCAAGGCAGGTGTCAGGGTGGATCCTAAGAAGATTGAAGCTATGAAGGATTGGCCTCACCCAAAGACTCTCAAAATCTTGTGTGGATTTCTGGGTTTAACAAGCTATTATTGCAAGTTTGTTAAGAATTATGGAAATATTGCGACACCTCTCACTGCTTTCCTTAAAAATAATTATTTCACTTGGAATCACATAGTTGATCAGGCCTTTCAATCCTTGAAGGTGTCCATGTGCACCACTCCAGTCTTGGCCCTTCTTGATTTCACAAATACCTTTTTCCTGGAATGTGATGCTTCCGGGAGAAGAATTGGAGCATTCCTTATGCAAGATGGTCGACCTTTGGCCTTTACTAGCAAACAACTGTCAGAGTGAAATTTGGGCCAATCAATATATGAAAAGGAAATGTTGCTATTCTGCATGGAGTGGATCTATGACGCCCTTATCTATTGGGGCATCACTTCCAAATTAAGAGATATCATCAAAGCCTCAAGTATTTTTTGGAACAATGCCCTTCCTCCCCGGAGCAACAAAAATGGGTGACTAAGCTCTTTTGATATGATTATGAGATCATTTACAAGAAAGGCAAAGACAATGTGGTTGTTGATGCACTTTCAATAAAATATGAAAATGAAGGATCCATTTTTTCCCTCTCCTTCATTATACCAGATTGGCTCCAAGTTGTTTTCCAAGAATGGCTACAAGATCCCAAAATTTTACATCTGATCCAAAAATTGCAGGCCAATTCTCCAATTTCCCATGGTACTCTTGGCATAATGATGAGCTTCGCTACAAAGGCCATTTTATTTAAGTAAACAGTCACAACTTAAATCCATGGTACTTTCTGAGCTTCATGCTACACCCACAACTGGACACTCAGGGCTTACCAAAACCTATGACCGGGTTAAACGTCCTTTTTTCTGGGATGGTATGAAACAAGACGTTCACAATTTTGTGGAAGAATTTGATGTTTGTCAACACAAAAAGGGCGAAACAGTCAAATCTCCTGGCACACTACAAACTCTTCTAATTCCACTTGATATTTGGAGGGATATCTCTATGGATTTTATTGTGGGATTACCTAAACCGGGCAATAAGTCAGTCATCATGGTGGTCGTTTATCGTATTTCCAAGTATGATCATTTCTATGCTCTTCAACACCCATTTACCGCGTCCACTGTGGTTCAACTTTTCATCGATCAGGTCTTCAAGATTCATGGCATGCCTCATTCTATTGATTCTGATTGAGATCCCACTTTCACCAACAATTTTTGGCAAGAACTGTTCAGGCTATAGAGAAGCCAATTGCATCTCAGCAAAGCTTATCATTCCCAGACTGATGGTCAAATTGAAGTTGTCAACAAGTGCTTGGAAACATATTTGAAGTGTTTTTCATCTGAAAGGAAAAATCAATGGGCTCAATGGTTACCACTAGATGAATGGTGGTACAACACTACCATATAACTACCAGCATGACTCCTTTTGAAGCAGTATATGGACAAAATCCACCTTTCGTTCTCTCATGCATGCCAGGTGTCTCGAAGGTCCAGGTGGTTGACCAAACACTTACAGTTCGAGAGGCTATTCTCCGTACCCTCAAAGATAATTTGGTCATGTCCCAGAATCACATGAAGCAATAGGAAGATCAAGGTCGCTCTGAACATCAATTTGCTGAAGGAGACCAGGTGTTTCTTTGACTGCAACCTTATAAGAAAACTTCACTCAAGACTGATCATTGTCAAAAATTGGTGCCCAAATTTTATGGCCCTTATACCATTCTCAATCGTGTGGGACAGGTGGCCTATCAATTAGCTTTTCCCAGTCATTCTAAGCTCCATCCTAATTTTCATGTCTCATGCTTGAAGAAGGTAATTGGAACTAAGTTCCAAACTCAAACCAACCTTCCTGAGTTGGATGAAGAAGGCTCCATCTGGTTGTATCCACAAGCAGTTTTGGACCAACGTGAGAKTCGTCTGTGCTAGTGCACCATCAAGGAAGTGTTAGTCCAATGGAAATATACAACTCCAATAGATGCCACTTGGGAACCAGCTACCATTCTGCAAATTTCTTCATCTCAAGCCTTGAGGACAAGGTTGTTTTTAAGGGGGGGGGATGTGTTAGGGGAATAACCTCCCTAACCCCTCACATAGGTAAAATAATATATTTCCATGTAATAAAGGCCAATATTAATAAGGCCTAGAAATAAGGAAGAATAAGTCAAATGTAAGAAGACCTAATAGAAGCTTCCACTTCTAGAAGGATCTTCCTCTAGATTGTTATTTTGGATAGATAGATTTAGTATAAATAGGAGTAGAGGGTATGAGAATTTTTTCCTTGATAATTATTGTAATAGAGCGTTGCTCTGTTGGAGGTTTTCCCCTCGAAGAGGCAAGTGAACATTGTTTCCTATCAATAAAGGTAATATTTTGTGCTATAGTTTCATCTATTGTGTTGTTCCGCTATTATTCTTCGTAATATTTATGTTTCATGTTATTATAATAGATCAGGTACGTTACACAAATGCACCCGTTACATTTATGTGTCTAATGAATGGGGTGTTTAGAGATTTCTTGGACATGTTTTTTATTGTCTTCTTGGAAAATATTCTTATATATTCCAAGATAGAGGAAGAACATGATAAACATTTGAGAATGGTGCTACAAGTATTGAGAGAGAACCAATTATAGATCAGGTTAAGTAAGTGCACTTTTTATAAAAAACAAATCCATTATTTGGGTCACATTGTTTTAGAAGATGTCATAGCAGTGGATCTAGAGAAGATTGAAGCAATCAAAATTTGGCCAGTGCCACAAATATTTAAGAGGTTAGATCATTTATGGGCCTAACTAGTTACTACATGAGGTTCATCGTGGGATTCTCCAAGATTACACACCCAATAACATCTTTGCAAAATGAAGGAGTAAAATTTGAATGGAGCAACAAGTGTGAAGAAAATTTCTAGTGCTTAAAGGATTTATTAACCAGTTCACCTATTTTAAAAGTTGCAAATCAATATGATGATTTTTTTGTGTGCATGGATGCATGCAAAGAGGGGTTTGGTGGATTCCTCACCCAAAATGTTCATGTAATTTGTTACGAGTCCAAAAAATTGAAGGAGCATGAAATAAAATATGTTGCACATGGCTTAGAGTTGGTGGCCATAGTACATGGTTTAAAAATGTGGAGGCATTGCCTCATGGGAAGAAAATTTGAATTGAGGAGAGACCATAGTGGTATGAAATACTTGTTTGAACAACCAACACTAGATGCCAAACAAATTACATGGCTGAAATTTCTTAGTGAATATGACTTTGACATCTAGCACATAGAGGGAAAATAGAATAAAGTGGTTGATGCACTCAACATAAGGGTGCATGAAATGAATGCTACATACATTACTATGTGCATAATATATTAGATTTGTAACAACAAACCATCATCATATGCAAGTTAAAGAAAGTTAATATGACAATAATGTATAGTAGAAATATAAAGATTAAAAGCTAGAAGAGGATGGAATCCTCTTGTTCAGGAACATAGTTTATGTTCCTAATTCTCAATAATTGAGAAGTTTAGTTTTAAAGGAGATGCGCAATGTGCCATATGCTGGACATACAAAATACAAGAAACCTATTAGAGCTGTAAGAGACCAGTGTTTTTGTCTCGGTATGAAGAGAGATGTAACTAATTATTTGGCTAGATGCATGGAATGTCAGAAGGTAAAGGCTCAACACAGACATCCAATGCGATTAATGCAACCATTGTCCATTCCTAAATGAAAATGGAAAGTTGTTACTATTGATTTCATTACCAAAATAACCAAGACAACAAGGAAACATGATTCCATCATGGTAGTGGTGGACAAGCTTACAAAGGCTGCACATTTTGTTCCTGTAAAAGTAACTCATAAGACAACAAATATTGCAGATGTTTATATGAAAGAAATTGCTAGGCTACATGGTGTGCCTAAGGAAATAGTGTTAGACCAAGATCCTAACTTCACTTCCAATTTTTGGAAGGGGTTGTTTAAAAGATTTGGGACAAATTTGAATTTCAACACAACATATCACCCAAAGTTAGATGGGAAGACATAGAGGATTAACTAGATAATTGAAGATATGTTGAGAATGTATGTAATGGACAATCCTTCTAGGTGGGAGGATTATATCCATTTAGTTGAGTTTTCTTACAATAATGGGTATCAAGAATCATTCAAGATGAAATCATTTGAAGCATTGTATGGTAGAAAATGTAAGACACAGATGAGTTGGGATAACCCAGTAGATAGAGTTGTGAATGGGTCAGAATTGTTAAGGGAAATGGAAGAGAAGATGGTAAAGATCAAGAAAAAATTGAAATTTGCACAAGACAAGAAAAATAACTATGCCGATAAAATAAGAACACATAGAGAATTCAAAGTGAGAGAGCTTGTATTTTTACAAGTACATGCTAAAAGGAGTACGCTAAAATTGGGAAGCTGCTCAAAGTTGACAATGAGATATTGTGGGTCGTTTGAAGTCCTAGAAATAATAAGCCCAACTTCATACATGATAACATTACCTACATCCATGAGAATTCATAATGTGTTCCATGTGTCTTTATCAAAAAAGTACGTACATGATCCTAACCATGTGATTGATTGGTTTATGTTCTAGGTGGAACACGAAGGGGACTTTTGGGTGGAACTAGTATGCATCTTGGACTAGAAAGTCAAAATGCTCAGAAACAAATATATTGGATTGGTAAAGTTTTAATGTACATACTATGGTCTTGAAGACGCTACATGGGAGCACGAGGAAGCCATGCGGGAAGCATACCTGCAAATTTTTGCAAATTTTGAAGAAAAAAAAATGTACATTTGTCAATAAGTGAATGAAGACTCCATTTTGGCAGCTAGAGTTCATGGAGCCACAACTGTGAGACTC
>ML793487.1:129944-144450 GCA_009831015.1 Picea engelmannii | reverse complement strand
CTCGGTGCCTGTTTCAGACCATATAGAGCCTTCTTTAGTCTGCAAACTAGATGCTCCTTCCCTGCAACCTGAAACCCCTCTGGTTGGCACATGTATACCACTTCCTTCAAATCTCCATTGAGGAAGGCACTTTTCATGTCCATTTGGTGGACCTTCCAGCCTTGTTGTGCTGCCATGGCTAGAACAAGACGAATAGTGTTCATCTTCACTATAGGAGCAAAAGTCTCTTCATAGTCAATGCTTTCTCACTGAGAGAATCCTTTCGCAACTAACCATGCTTTGTACTTGTCAAGTGTACCATCTGCCTTGTATTTGACCTTGTACACCCATTTGCAACCAATGGGTTTCTTCCCTGATGGAAGAGCTATGAGATCCCAAGTCTGATTTTTCATCAAACTTTCATGTTCGGCCTCCATGGCCTTTTCCCATTCAGGTCTTCCTTTTGCTTCCTTGAATACCTGAGGCTCATAGATCTCCTGAATATTGGCCATAAGAGCAAAGTTGATTGCGCCAGTTTGTTGTTTACTCTTACCTCGTGATGATCTTCCCTCGATCATCTCTCCTATCCGAACATCTCCAATGGTGTTGTTCCACCACTTGGGTCTTTTGGAATCCCTGGCTGCCAAGTCAGTATTTCCACCATGACTTGGGCTTCCTGCTTCAGAATGTACTGATCTGACTGACATAGGAGACTGATCCTATTATGATTCCTCATCATCATGCTCAGAATCTTTCCCCCCTTCAGGTGGAGCTATCAGAAGATTGACACCTGAATCTTCAATGACTTCTGGCTACTCAGTAACTCTGAATGCGGGAGGAGTATGGAAGGGTCCAACCTCCTCATCAACAACAACATCTCTGTTAAAGCTCACCTTATCAATGTCAACATCAACTAATCTGTAAGCTTTATGGGTGTCGTTGTACCCTGTAAGCATCATCTTCTTACTCTTTGGATCTAACTTGGTTCGTTTCGCAACTGGAATCCAAGTGTAAGCAGTAGAACCAAAGACCTTCAAGTGACTTACTTTGGGCTTTCTTCCAGACCATGCTTCCTCTGGAGTCTTTTACTTTACCACCATCGTGGGAGATCTATTCAGCAAGTACACTGTTATGAACACTGCCTCTGCCCAAAACCTGTTAGGAACACACCTGTTCTACAACATACATATGGACATCTCTGTGATAGTGCGGTTTCTCCTTTCAACCACCCCATTCTGTTGTGGAGTATAGGGTGTGGTGTATTGTCTCTTGATCCCATGTTTAGCACAAAAATTATTGAATTCTTTGGAGTATAATTCTCCACCATTATCAGATCTAAGAGAGGTAATATGACAACCTGACTCATTCTCGACTAATGCTTTAAAGTTTTGAAATTCTTTAAACACGTCAGACTTCAACTTCAAAAATACACCCACATTTTCCTACTGAAATCATCAACAAACAAAAGGAAATACCTGGCATCAGTGATTGATGCCGTGTTCATTGGTCCACATACGTCTGCATGAACCAGTTGAAGGACCCTCTGCACTCTCCAAGTTTGTCCTTCATCAAATGGCGCTCGATGTTGTTTCCCTGCCTAGAAAGCTCCACAAACTCCCTGAATCTTCTGTTGAATGTATGGAAGTCCATCTACCAGTTTCTCTCGTGCCAACTGAGAGAGGTAGTTAAAATTGAGGTGCCCATACCTCTGATGCCATAGTGTGCAGATGTCTGATTCACTCTTTGCTGCCAGTGCATGCTCTCTGCCCTGCCCAATATCCACCAATCTGAACAGACCATGGTCCTCCACACCAAGAGCAACGATCTTCTTGGTATTCTTGTCAACGATATAACACTTGTGACTACTAAAGTTGACATCCAAGTGAGGAGAGTGCCTCATAATCTGACTAACTGAGAGCATATTAAGCTCCATACTTGGCACATAGTGAACGTTGAGAAACATAAGCATCTTTCCTCTGAAGGAAATCTGAACATTCCCCTTGCCGACTATATTATACTCCTCGCCTCCACCGAAGATCACCGAGTCTTTGGATGGACTAGGTGTAAAATCTATGAACCAATATTTCTAATTGGTGAAATGCCTGGATGTGCCTGAATCAACAAACCAAGCAGATGACTTGGACTAATCTGCTTGTGTACAGGCCATAAAGGCATACAAGGCTGCCTCCTTCTCCTTCGTGCTCTATGACATGGGCCTTCTGCTGAAACCCTCTGTGGTCGTGCTTCTGATCTGCCAACCGCTTTCTGCAGTGCTTCTTCATATGGCTAGTCTTGCCACAGTAATGACAAGTGATGGTCTTCAGGCTTTTGGTGGCATCCTCATCATTGCCTAGACCAAGTTTCCTTGTCCATTTGCCTTTGCCTTTAGCTTTGGCTGCAAAGGCCTACTTTGAACCCTTTGTCTCACTGTTGCTCCCAAACTGCTTCTTCCACCTGTCCTTCTGCAAGAGCTTATTGGATAGCTCTCCAAACTTCAAGTCAACGTCTGTAGCTGTGATGTTCAGGGTCTCAATGAAGTGCTCGTAGGACCCTGACAAGTTGTTCAGCATGATCACCACCATGTCCTCTTCTGCCATCTTTCGACCAATGGCCTCCAACTGCTCCCGGATGTCCTTGATCTTGAGTAAGTGATCTTGGAGAGAGGCACCCTCACTCATCTTGATCGAGAACAACATATTCTTTAAAAAGAACGCTCGACCCTTATCTGAAATCTCATGGGTCTCTTTCAACTATTTCCAGATCGTTGCAGCAGTCTTCCCATTCTGAACCTCAGGCAACATCTCATCTGCCACAGACAATTTGATCAGCATCATGGCCTCTCTGTCTTGGCCATCAAACTTGTCCTGGTCTTTACCGACAACTGTGGGATGATGAATTGTGTCGAGAACAACATCTGACAGGCACCGATAAGCAAAAATGGCCAACATGCGTTGCTTCCAGGTATTGTAGTTCTTCCTAGAGAACTTTTGGTTGCCTTCCAACATGATGTTGGTCAATGTAGCCATAGATGATCGTAAAATATTGAACTTAGCAGATAAATAATGACAAAATACCTGCAATCTGCCCTCAACCAGCTCCAAATCAACCAATTTCTCCTCAAATCTACTAACTCAAGAAATTAGCAGTAAAAAAAACACCAGATCTTCGAAGTTGGGCACCAATTGGGCACCAATCTGGGTAAGAACAGACCAATCTGGCTTTTAAAATAAAAAAATCAAATAAACTCGGCTTCGGTTGATATGCGATTCCTCGATTTGTCACTGCCGACAACAGTCCCTAGGTCTTCATGCCCTCCCAGACTCTGTGGCCCTAACTTTGCTCTGATACCATGTAATGAAAATCGAGCACACACAGAAACCAAGATAACTTGAATAAGATTATATGTCTTTATTCAATTAATGAAATAAGAGAGCAAATAGCTTTCTTATATAGGTTACAATCAAGTAGAGTCAAACCACTTTATGAATGTGGGATAAAGTGAAAATATAACCTAAAAGCAAATGACCTAAAAGCAAATAAATTAACCTAAAGTCATTTAACTTTATTAATCCCTAAGTCTACTTTCCAATTGACTATTATAAACTAATATTTAATTTAACAAAAAATTGTAATGTATATCCAATGGAATCACATTTCTACAACTTCAAGAAGTCCATATTTGTAATTTTCCCGGTGGAACCACATTTCTTCTAATATGTCATTATTTCTGTTAATAATGGTATAACTATTATTAATAGTTATGAACATGTATACATTTAACTTTATATTTTATCACAAATAAAAAAGTTCATGAGAGATAAAGAGTAGTTGGTCAATGGTGGAAGACATATAATGACAATTTGTCAGTAATTTTTTTTATAAAATATAAAATAATAATTATTTATGATTTTTAATGATTATATAAAAAAAATTATAAAATATAAAATAATAATTATTTATGATTTTTAATGATTATATATAATTTTTGATATGTTTTTTTTTAATTATTTAAAAAATAAATATAGTTTAATAAAATAATGATACATTTATGTTATTTTTAAGTAAATTTTAAGAACATTCCACCAAAGTTATATAATTTTTAAAATTAAATAATTAACATAAATTTATCTTAACTTTATATTTATTAAGTGTAGAGAAGATTAATTTTTTTTACATTTAGAAGAGTAAAAATTAAAGGTTTACACCTAAAAAGATTTTATCCTTGTAGAAACTTGATAAATCTAAACTTGAAATGGATTTAGAGTAGTGTGTATGTATTATTGATAATAATATATTAACCTTATTATTATTATTATGTTTTACATGCATATATTAATTAAAAGTGATTTTAGGCACAATTAAAGATATGTTAGAAAAATGTTGAACATACTTTTTTTTTTCAAGTAAGTATATATATAAAAATTCTTTCAGAGCAAAAAATTACAGTATCGCTAAGTTTGTCCGAGGATTGTAGTTACTGAATTGCCTCGGATTGTAACACTTAAACAATCCATTAAATTGTTTATTTACATAAATAAAACATTATATTTAATGTTATGAAATTTATATATAATCTAGAGGTTATATCCTTTTGTGTTATTAGCATTAGTAGTGTTGAAAGCTTATAGCTTGTTCATTTCACCAACATAGATTTCCAAACAATTTACAACCTATTGCAATCCCTATAAGTAACTCCAAGACTAAGATGAAGGATACCATAATAAACTATCTATGGTTTCTTGTTCTCAGATATTTCTACAATGCAAAGCTTGAATGCAAGAGTAACTCAACTCAATGGCCACGTATTGGCTTGGAGATGATTACACTTCCAATTTTTATGTGTTCATAACCAAATTCTAATTCATTCCAATACCACTCACTAGCATACAAGAGATGGACATTGGTTGATACATATTGATCTATAATCAAGGGGCTTATAACCCACTCGCTTCACCAATGGATACATGTGCATAATTGTTTTTTTTCTCTACCTCAATTATGTCTTTGGCTTTTCATATGGTTCTCGGTTTGCTAGAGGCTACCAAGCCACAGTCATTTGCCTTGCACAAAGAAAATTATTCTTCTCCTAATGAGAACGTCCTCACTCAATGTAGCCTTCACATGTCCATGTCCAATAGCTAGGAAAGGAAATGACATTTAGAAAACCCTAGAGTCCAAACAATTCTTTTTTCTATAACTGAGCTAGGCCAAGAGGTAACTTGTGTAACCATTAAAATCCTTTAATAAAGGAAAGATATTGTAGCAAGACCACAATCAAAATACATTAATATTTCACTGATCAATATTTCATTTGGCGTAGCTAACCATTACTAGCCCAGTCTACCCAGTTCACACTCATTATTCTTTGGTTACATCATTATCAAACTTTTCTCTGTCACATCAGTTAACTCATTATATAACTCATTTTGTTTCGCACCATTTATGTTCCATATGGTCATCTCTCCTACATAGTAACATTACCATTTTGTTGGCAAATGGTTTCACGTTAAACTGAGAAGTGAAACATGTGGGTAATAGGGAATATGGTCAGTGCTCTTAGAGGATGCCCAACCTTTGCTCAGACTCAGAGTAAGTGGGGATGAGGAAAAAGTAACGCAACATGCCCAAGGTAGATTCCCCTTGGAGTGCCCTGGTACAAAATTTACAATGTGAGAGATTGAGGCGTTACACCATGAGATAGATGCTCATAGAATTAGGGTTAGTTTTTTCTTGTTCACATCAACCAACAGGTGAAACATAGAATGGGTTTCTCCACGAGCTCAGGTCCACGTGCTACACTTGGACAATGAAGAGTAGGTGCATGGGGTCTCTCTTCTAGCTAGAGCTCACACTCAAACATTTAAACAAGATAAATGTGTGTGGAGTATTTCTTGACTAGGGTTCTTGCTTAGACTAACATGTTAGGGTTTTGGTGGAGGCACGTTGAGAAAAAATTGAGAAATGGATAGAGCACCCTACTGCTAGTGTGAGGTAGCATGCAGTTAAACAAAAAATACCCAAAGAATGATGTGCCCAGTTGGTGGAGTGAGGGTGTGAGCAAGTTAAACAATAAATGGTGCACCTTAAACGCTCAGTAAGATGAGTGGGAAAGATATCTTCATGAGAGGTGTGCCCAACAATAAGGGAAACAAACCAATAATTAATTGAAGTTCCCATCAACAATATAATTTTCCCCAACAAACAAATGGATGCCCAACAACAAAAGAATTTTCCCCAACAAACAAATGGATGCCCAAAAACAAAGGAATTTGCCCCAACACTCAAATGGATGCCCAAAAACAAAGGGAACGCCCAACAAAGGTGAAATTTTCCCAAGGTGAGAGAGCATGTGAAGGGAAAAAAAATTTCATGCTAACTTACTAACTTATGCATAAAAGTTATTTAACCTTGATCTCTATGAGGTAATAGATGGATGGTCTACATCCTCTAGCTATTGCAAGTCTGCAAACGTTTGAAGGAAACTAATTAGTGCATAGTCTATTCTCAACCAACTTGTTATGCCACCATTACCAAAATATTCTCCCACACAGTGCCAAAGATTAGAAGCAACAATTAATTCCACATTCACTTAATGAAATACATAGATGCCATTAGATTTATCTAGCAATCTCAATTAAAACTCTATGATTAATTAACCTCGACACATAGAGGAAAAATATATTACACATGATCGTTTATTTTTCTTGGAACCCAATTGGGAAAACCAATCAAATGGTGCTCAGTATTTCAAGTGTGTAGGATTTTACAATTCTCTCCTCCTCCTTGGAAAAAAAAATCCCTTTGGAAATGAGTGAGAGTGGAGAACTAGAGATATTTAGGGGGTAAGGGAAGGCCAAAAGCCATGGATCTTCACTTCTTGTTCCTTAGCCTTCTCTCCTTCTCGTTTTCTAGTAATTTTTAAACATTTTTCTTTAATTTTTTTAGTTACAATGTTATTTGTCTTATTCCACGTTAACTTGCATTGTTTTACATGGATTTCATAATGTTGATTGATTCTTAATTTGTTTTGAAAGTATTGAGTCTTATCCAATCTTCATTCCGGCTCCATTTCAGATCACATATAAGGGATAGTTTCATGATATGGTGGCAAGAATACGAAGAACAACATAATGCCATATGCATTGGTACAAACACCATTCACCAAGTATACTTGAGATGAGGTCCAAGTCATGAAGGACATCGAAATTGATGAGAGGAAAAAAAAGATTGATGATTTCCCAATGAAAAGAACACTCTTTAAACTTCACATAATTGCAATAAAGATGGCAGCCCAAAGATTCAAAGAAGCGTCGAGTATGCATTATTAATTTTCATTTAAGTTTTCCAATGGCCATTTCCATCCAAACATTAAGCTACAGTCAATGAAGTAAGAACTCGTGATGGTCTATGAGCATGGAACAAGAAACAATTGTTGATTTTTGTTCTCCCAAGTAAGAGACACCCCTCGCATAGAAGTGTAAAAGAAGCATTTCTTTCAAGGTCTTCTAGAAGTTCCTCATCAGGGGAAGTTACAACTTCCCTTTATAGTTCTGCGGCTCTGGGAACCTCCCTCATTGTAGTATGGGGGATTACGGGTTCCTCTTCATATACCTCTTCAAGCTGGAAAATTTTAGATTTATTGAGCGCTGCATCTTCATCAAAGGTCACATCCCTGCTGATCTCAATGTGATGTTGACCTGGTATATAGATCCTGAAGGCCTTGGAGACCTCACAGTATCCCACAAATATTCCCTTCTTTCCTAAAGGGTCCAGCTTATTTCTCTTTTCTTTAGGTATATGAATAAACACTGGACAGCCAAATATTTTGAGATGGCTTACCTCTAGCTTCTTTCCGGTGTCTTGAGCCCAAGTGCACTATGGGATAATCGGTTGTGCACATAAACAACTGCCATCGTTGCTTCTTCCCATAAGCACATAGGAAGATCTTGATCATGGATCATAGTCTTCACAGCTTCCAGTATGGTTCTGTTCTTCCGTTCAGCTACATCGTTCTGTTGGGGATCTTGATCCCAACATATTTGCAGAAGTTCATGAACTCTTTGAGGTTGATTCTCCTCCATTATCTAACCTGAATATCTTAATCTTCTTTTCATAAAGGTTCTCTATCAAGGCTTTGAATTCCTTGAACTTACTGAACACTTCATCTTTAGTCTTTAAGAAATATATCCAGGTCTTTACGAGAATAATCATCAATGAATGATACATAGTATACATACCCACTAATAGAGGATGATGGAATTAGGCCACATACATTTGAATGAATGAGTTCTAGGACTCCTTCTGCCTTGATGTCCCTCTTCGGAAACGATTTCTTGATGTTCTTCCCTTGTGCACATCCATTGCATATGCCTTCATGATCACCTTTGAGTTCTAGTAAACCTGTGACCTCTTTGCATATGTATGGTAGTGCCTTGTAGCTAATATTCTATGCCAAGATTCTTCAATGGTGTCAGTCATGGCAGCTTCTGAGTAACCCTTTAGCTTATGCAAGCTACCTTCTTTTCTTCCAATGATGATTTCTTCATCTATGGTTTCTTCTTTAGCACGTTGCCTTCTGCAACCTTCACTATAGCTTCCTCAGGGTTATTACATGTGACCTGGAGCAAGGTCAACAAAACAATAAGCAAGAGTAATATCCCTCTGATAATATAAAGCAATAGCATGAACAATCATCACATTAGCTCCTTTAGAGCTATCACTTACAATTTATTTCAAGCAAAGATTAAAGGTAAGGAATACAGTACGAAATGAGGTCAACACTCTCATAGTGTTGTGACCAAGCATTCTTCCATGGCAACCTGGAACTAACACACGAGGTTTCTCCTAGAGGAGGTGTTAGTTGTATCAGGCAAAACATATACCTCTATATGATCACATGTTATCAAGTATAATACTTTACAACGACTGCTATCTCAACTATAGTCTTGAGCTTGTCATGTGTACCTTTGAATCTTATTAATCTGGATTAGTCAAACCTGGAGCCTTGTCATCAAGAATGAGTGCTTTCTTTTCTTCCAGGTCTCCTTCACTCAAGTGACGAGAGATTTCTTCAACCTGTCTTCTATACTGAGACAATACGCTATCTTGACCAAAGTTTAGGTTAGAGGATAAGCTCTGTGATCAACTTTTAATCCTTCTAATAATTTGATCATAGCTTCAACATGAAACACTAATAATGTCATGACAAATAAATGCATATCATAATAATCATACCTGGGTTGCATCATTCCTCTAAATGTGTTGGATCTTGAGATCCTTCTGGATCTATGGCAAGAGATCCCTTCTCCTACAAATACTCTTTAGGGTTTAACCATTAAACATATGTGAGTACATACCTCTAATGGAATTTGCAGGTAGTGGCTCCATCTGGCAGTAGTGGTAATCATTACCAACTCGTAAGAAAACTTCAAGGGTGATTGCAACTGGTTCTACGGGTGCAACTGCAACTGGTACTGCAACTGCAACTTAGGGTTTTATGAGGAAACCCTAATTTTTCAAACTTCGAATTTTGAAAATCTGATCCAGGGGATAGATGCGCTCAACTGAGGCGAGTTAGCCAGTGCAGTCAGAATTTTAAAAATCCAACTTTTACCCCCTCAAACCTGATCTGCATATTTCTATACTGGTGCTTCTGGTACCTCTGGTGCTCTGGTACTTCTGGTACTTCTGATACTTTGTGAAACTAGGGTTTCACTTTTCGGGAGATCCAACCACTGAAAAGGTGCGCTGATGATGCAAAATTGATCCTTAGGGGAGGGCGCAACTTTCTAGATAGTTTTGGGGATGAAAAGCTTCACTTTTGAAAAACCCTAATTTGCAAGTACTGCAATAGTGACATTTTTCTCTTGTGAAAGATGCTTCCTTCAGCTTGTCTCTGATACCATGTTAATGTTTAAGCCATTATTATAGATGTTTGCATTTCATTAGATAACAATAGCATAATCCAAGATCACTGAGAAATACACAATCACAAGAGACACAACATTTATCCTGGGAAACCCTCTAGGGGAAGAAAACCCAACAAAACTTCCTTAATATAGATAGCCCATACAATGCCAAGAGATCTCTATGCTAAAATAGAAAGTCCTCTCCAAGATATGTGCCACTCTCTCTCTCCTTTGTCAGTAACAGATCATAACTTGTCTCTCAAACTGAGGAAGTGAGTTATGTTCAAATGAGGCACTAGCCTCCTTTATTTATACAAGTTCTAGCATGTGTGAAGTGTCTCTTCACTGGCAGGGCCGACTTCTCAATCTGGGTGGGTAAACCCACCTTTATTATATTTCTGGGTCTCTTAATTAATTGTTGGGGACGACTTCTTATTCTGCCTATTACAATTGTCTTTTGACCAATCCGAAAAAGGGGATTTGGTCCTATTACAATATCCAACATGATCAATCCACAATGGGGATTGATCCTATGAATAAAATATCAAAAATATTAAGAATACTCTTTGCAGTTACAATATTTCAACACTCCCCCTTAACAAGAAGGGTATTCTTCAGCAACATCATGTGAGAGAGAGAGAGGACAACATCATCAACAACATCAAATGGAAGGAAAACATCATCAATATCATCTTGGCTGACATATCTATAAATCATTTGAAGTTTTCTTCATCAACAGCATCGTCATTCTTGAAAGAATGCCATCATCATCTACATCAATATGTATCAATATAAAAAATGATACCTCATCACAACACTAGCCTGGCCCATCACAGTACTAGACTGGCTCTATGTCATAGTTGTTAAGCTGGTAGCTCAGTGCAAGTCACATCTTGTTTTACGTCTAACAACTACGTCAAAAGCAAGGTATGCATCATCTTGCTTTATGTCTAACAACTGGGTCAGAAACAAGGAACACATCATCTTGCTTTATGTCTAACCACTAGGTCAGAATCAAGGAACACATCATCTTGCTTTATGTCTAACAACTAGGTCAGAAGCAAGGAACACATCATCTTGCTTTACGTCTAACAACTAGGTCAGAAGTAAGGAATCATCCTACTTTATGTCTAACAGCGAGGTCATAAGAAAGGAACACACACATCATCTTGCTTTACGTCTAACAACGAGGTCAGAAGCAAGAAATCATCTTGCTTTACGTCTAACAGTGAGGTCAGAAGCAAGGAATCATCTTGCTTTACGTCTAACAACGAGGTCAAAAGCAAGGAACACACACATCATCTTTCTTTACGTCTAACAACGAAGTCAGAAGCAAGGAACACACACATCATCTTGCTTTACGTCTAACGGTGAGGTCAGAAGGAAGGAATCATCTTGCTTTACATCTAACAGGGAGGTCAGAAGCAAGGAATCATCTTTCTTTATGTCTAATAGTGAAGTCAGAAGCAAGGAATCATCTTGCTTTACGTCTAACAGCAAGGTCAGAAGAAAGGAACACATATACTCCCCCTTTCAGGGAGGGTCCTTTTGGACTATACCAAGCTTATCTTGAAAGTGTTCAAACTTTACACGAGATAGAGGTTTGTTCAACACATCAGCAACTTGTTCATCCGTGCTAACATACAAGAGCTTCAAGGCTCCTCTCTGCACCATGTCCCGGATGTAATGATAGTGAATCTCTATGTGCTTTGACCTGTCGTGGAATACAGGATTCTCTGTCATCTTTATGCAGCTCTGGTTTTCACATAGAATCACGGTTTCTCTCATCTCCAAATTAAATATGCCAGTCAGCAACTTTCGAAGCCATATAGCTTCGCAACTAGCAGAACATGTGGCAATTTGCTCTGCTTCCACTGTGCTGAGAGAAATACTGGATTGCTTCCTACTTTGCCATGAGATCATGGCTGATCCCAAACTGAAACAACATCCAGAAGTGATTTTTCTGTCAACAACGCTTCCTGCCCAATCTAAATCAGTGTATTCACTCAATGTGAAATTATGATCTTTGTCATAATTGAGACCATAATCTATCGTACCTTTAAGGTACCTCATCACATGTTTTGCAGCCACTAGGTGAACACATATGGGCTCTACCAGAAACTGATTCAAGGTGTTCACGACAAAACAAATGTCTGGTCTAGTGTTTGTCAGGTACATCAGTGATCCAATAATCTGTCTGTACAGTGTGGCATCAATCAAATCTGACGAAGTATCGACCAACATCTTCAACTTCATTTCCATGGGTGTATTCATGGGTTTTCATTCCAGGATGTCGAATCTCTTTAAGATCTCGACCATGTACTTCCCTTGGGTAAGGAAGATCCTCTCCGGACTCTGCCATACCTCAAGACCTAAGAAATAATGCATTAGGCCAAGGTCTTTCATTTCAAATTCAGAGGCAAGTCTTCTTTTACATTCAACGACGAGCTTTTCTTCTCCAGTTAAGAATAAGTCATCCACATATAACAGTAAAATTACTGGCTCATTATCCATAATTTTTAAGTAGATATTTGAGTCTGCTTTACTCTTGGTAAAGCCTAAGCTCATCAAGAAACTGTCTATACGACCATACCAAGCTCTAGGAGCTTACTTCAATCTGTATAAGGCTTTCTTCAATCTGCAGACATGAGACTTCCTGTCTTCAACCTCAATTCCTTGAGGTTTCTCTATATACACTTCCTCTTCGATGACACCATTTAGGAAAGTTGTCTTCACATCCATCTGGTGCAGCTTCCACTTCATCTTAGCTACAAGAGCTATGATGGTCCTAATCGAAGTGTATCTGGCCACATGAGCGAATGTCTCTTCATAGTCAATGCCTTCCTTCTGGGAAAATCCATGAGTGACAAATCTTGCTTTATATTTCTCAATACTTCCATCAGTAGCATGTTTTATTTTGAAGAGCCACCTGGAGGATACCACATCTTATTCTTCGGTCTGGGAACTATTTCCCATACTTCGTTCTTCATTATGGATTGGTATTCCTTTGTCATGGCATCTTCCCATTCTTTCCTTTGAATGGCTTCTTCAAAACATGTAGGCTCCTCTTCTGGGAGGTCACACATCAAAGCTCTATAACTGGAGAATGGCTTTGGTCTTTTCACATGTCTCATGGTTCCTTGGGGAACACTGTATTTCTCTCCATCTTGAATAAGATTTCTAGCCCAAGCTGGCTTTCTTTTATGGAGGATCGTCATCTGAGGAGGTTCTTGTACTTCTACTATATCAAGGTATTCTAGAATTTCCTCATCAAGGGAAGTTACGACTTCCCTTTCTGGTTCTGCAGCTCTGGGAACCTCCCTCATTGCAGTATGGGGGATTACGGGTTCCTCTTCATATAACTCTTCAAGCTGAAAAATTTTAGATTTCTTGAGCGTTGTATCTTCATCAAAGGTCACATCCCTGCTGATCTCAATGTGATGTTGACCTGGCATATAGATCCTGAAGGCCTTGGAGACCTCACAGTATCCCACAAATATTCCCTTCTTTCCTAAAGGGTCTAGCTTGTTTCTCTTTTCTTTAGGTATATGAATAAACACTGGACAGCCAAATATTTTGAGATGGCTTACCTCTGGCTTCTTTCCGGTGTCTTGAGCCCAAGTGCACTATGGGATAATCAATTCTGCACACAAACAACTGCCATCGCTGCTTCTTCCCATAAGCACATAGGAAGATCTTGATCATGGATCATAGTCTTCACAGCTTCTAGCATGGTTCTATTCTTCTGTTCAGCTACACCATTTTGTTGGGGATATTCATCCCAACATCTTTGCAGAAGTTCATGAACTCTTTTGAGGTTTATTCTCCTCCATTATCTAACCTGGGTATCTTAATATTCTTTTCAGAAAGGTTCTCTATCAAGGCTTTGAATTCCTTGAACTTACTGAACACTTCATCTTTAGTCTTTAAGAAATATATCTAGGTCTTTACGAGAATAATCATCAATGAATGATACATAGTATACATACCCACTAATGGAGGATGATGGCATTGGGCCACATACATCTGAATGAATGAGTTCTAGGACTCCTTCTGCCTTGATGTCCCTCTTCGGAAACGGGTACTTGATGTTCTTCCCTTGTGCACATCCATTGCATACGCCTTCATGATCACCTTTGAGTTATAGTAAACATGTGACCACTTTGCATATGTATGGTAGTGCCTTGTAGCTAATATTATATGCCAAGATTCTTCAATGGTGTGGGTCATGGCAGCTTCTGAGTAACCCTTTAGCTTATGCAAGCTACCTTCTTTTCTTCCAATGATGATTTCTTCATCTATGGTTTCTTCTTTAGCACATTGCCTTCTGCAACCTTCACTATAACTTCCTCAGGGTTATTACATGTGACCTGGAGCAAGGTCAACAAAACAACAAGCAAGAGTAATATCCCTCTGATAATATAAAGAAATAGCACGAACAATCATCACAGTAGCTCCTTTAGAGCTATCACTTACAATTTATCTGAAGCAAAGATTAAAGGTAAGGAATACAATATGAAATGAGGTCAACACTCTCATAGTGTTGTGACCAAGCATTCTTCCATGGCAACCTGGAACTAACACACGAGGTTTCTCCTAGAGGAGGTGTTAGTTGTATC
>ML793487.1:95654-129015 GCA_009831015.1 Picea engelmannii | reverse complement strand
TCACTGAGAAATACACAATCACAAGAGACACAACATTTATCCTGGGAAACCCTCTAGGGGAAGAAAACCCAACAAAACTTCCTTAATATAGATAGCTAATACAATGCCAAGAGATCTCTATGCTAAAATAGAAAGTCCTCTCCAAGATATGCGCCACTCTCTCTCTCATTTACTGGTAACATATCAGAACTTGTCTCTCAAACTGAGCAAGTGAGTTATGGTCAAATGAGGTGCTAGCCTCCTTTATTTATACAAGTTCTGGCATGTGTGAAGAGTCTCTTCACTGGCAGGGCCGACTTCTCAATCTGGGTGGGTAAACCCACATTTATTATATTTCTGGATCTCTTAATTAACTGTTGGGGCCGACTTCTTATTCTGCCTATTACAATTGTCTTTTGACCAATCCGCAAAAGGGGATTTGGTCCTATTACAATATCTGACATGATCAATCCACAATGGGGATTGATCCTATGAATAAAATATCAAAAATATTAAGAATACTCTTTGCAGTTACAATATTTCAACATCTTTGACAATAGGAAGAACATGATGGTCCTCTTCTTCATACAAAATGGAGTGCCCAACAACTTCAAGTACTCCACATTCACCATTGAACTAATATACATATAAGGAGGAAGTATCAATCCAATGGCATTCTCATTCACTTGCTCAACTATGTCAAATAGTATGTATCTTAGGGGCTTCAATTTCTTCATTGCTCCTTTATATCCCTCATTATAGAGGTAAAGCCACACCTTCTCTCGAACATGAAGCTTATGGTCCTCTCTATGATGGTCATATCTATCTTTATAGTACTACTAGCTATTCTTAAGTTTCTCTTGTACCTTTAGATGTATCTATATGATCTTGTCCACATATATGTTTTCCTTCTTTTCATATCCTTATAGTGTTTTTTTGTCCTTTTATTGTCCATATACAATGCCAAATGGTGAAGGAGGTAAGTGACCAAATTAGGTCTTGAAAGGAGATTTATTGGTGTAAGAATGGAGTTCTCTATTGTAGGAGTGTTGAATGTAAACCAACTACTCATTTGGCATCTTTGGATGTTTTCTATTGTCACCTATCAACAACTGTACCAATGCTCGATTTGGCATCTTTGGATGTTTTCTATTGTCACCTATCAACAACTATACCAATGCCCGATTGACAACCTATTTTGTCCATTAGTCTGAGGGTGGAATGTAGTGAAATACATCATCTTGTCATACATTCTCTCCCAAAGCGTTATCTAGAATCTGCTCAGGATCCTACCATCTCAATCAAATATGATGGATCTTGGTAATCCAAAATTTACCCAAACATGGTTGAAGAATAATTCAATTTCCTCTTATCCAAATATTATCTTATTACATGGAATGAGCACATGCATATTGCTAAAGTGATATACTATAACAAACAAGTATTCATGGCATCTGTGAGAAATATGAAATCATCCAACAAAGTCCATGGAGATGCTCTCCCAAGTCCTTCTTAGTACTAGAAGTGGTAAGCATAGCCCAAGAGTTTGGTTGCTTGGCATGCTAGTGTTTCAAATAACACCTCTAAAATGTCTTCATCATGGCAAAATGGGGTGGATCAACACAACATATAGAATTCATTTGTAGAATCCTAATTTTAAGTTGACTAAAAAACCCTAGATCTTCAAGAGCTCACTGGAAGAAAACTATTTGTTTGTTTTCAATTCTACGACTGCTAGGTTAGAGATTTCAACTTCCTCTTTAATTTTTTGGTTTGTTTTTGTATATCAGTGTTTTACTGGCGAATACAAAGTTCTATGAAGGTTTTGTTGAGTTGCATGACTATCGAGGAAATTTTTTGTGTTGTGTGCAAAAATTCCCTAAACAACCATTCCCTACACAGAAGGGAGATGATATCAATGCCATTCTTTAGTTGTGAAACTTTCAAGTGAATAGATACACACAACATGTAGTTTTTTGGATAAAAATTATATGGCACACATGATAGAAAAGATAAAACCTACATAAGTAAAATTAAGGGAAAAGGGCTCTAAACTAACATTACACAAAGTAATGAATTTGTATGTTGTAAATCAAGATAAGGGTATTAGGGTAAGAGAGAAAATTTGATGGTATTTGTGATGAGATGGCTAGAGAAACCATGGTGAGGATGTAGCTATCCCAACATGGATTACTCAAGTTCCTTGAGAACTCTTTGATGCACGTGGGTGCAAGCCTCCTAAGATGGATTATAAATTAATTGGACCTTAATGAGTTCAAGCATAGTGGATAGAGTTGAAATAGTTTGACATTTGATTCATGAGTATGCTATTGATAGTTGGGATAGTTAGAGGCACACAACTAACCCTTGGTAGAGGTAGCACATTCGATGATTTTATAGAGTATCACTATAGACCTAGATTGAGATAGAGGTATGGGGATATCAAGATCAATGACATCTAAATGTTTGAGCCTTGTGTGATAGTGGCCTTGGCAATGCATATTATGGGCTCATATGGATCTCACCAAATTTCAGGTTGGTAGATGTGGATAGTAGAGAGGGATTTGCAAGGTACCTATTTTGGATGGGCCCATATGTTACACATAATGATGTGTAATTGGATGGTGTTGGTAAGTAACCCAATGTACAATATCATATTTAGCATGGTTATTGGTGGAATATCTAATGCAAACACCATTGAAATGAAGCAATGCATGTGAAGGTAATAAATGGCCCAATCTGTTTAGGAAATATTCGAAGTATGAAAACTAGCATCATCATTGTACCTGATATGGCAAGGCGGTACACGAGTCATCTAAATAATAAGAAATAAAACAATGAGAAGTAGAGTCAATGATGAAAAATTCAACAAGAAATGCAAACTATATTTAAATTACCATGCATGGATCTTGCAATTAAGGGTAGAATCTCTTGAAATAGATCCCATTGCATGGATTTTTGAAGAGTTTTCCATTAGTACCAACAAGAAAATATGCCCCTTTCCCAAACAACCTTTGACAACATAAGGGCCCTACCATAAGGATTAAAACTTCCCAAAACCTAGTGCACCATGGGCTTGGTCATAGATGAGGGATAGATCACATTCACAAAATGAGTGAGAGTGGACACAACAATCATATTGGCCTTTAGATAATTCTTTTGCAACTTCATTGTTTTGTCAGGAAATGTGACAATATTCATCCACCTTATCCAATCCAATAAGTCTATGTTCTAATGTGATGGTGTCAAGTAAAATTTCAATGGACAAATGGAGGGAAGGATCTACCTCTAAACCATGGATGACACAAGATATAATGACACAACTTTTGGATGGAAAAACAAATGTATAAGGATAAATTTTCATCATGATTGTAGGATAACAATGGTCCTAATAAGTTATTTCTAATGTAGTATATGAAATTATCACAAAAATCCTCCCCTTCTTGGACCAATGCACCAACTATGACCAATGGAAATGCAGAGACATAAAGGATATACTCCTTGTGAAAGTTAAGAGGGATTATTAATGCTACAGATGTAAGAACTAACTTTAATGCATATAAGGATTGTTGAGCATGATAATCCCATATAAATGGTATGTTGGAATGCAAGAAATGTAGAACCCATGAACACATTGATTCAAAAATCCTTAGATACTAATATTAAGCTTTAAAAACTCATTTTAGCATCTAACTTGATTCCGAATAATTCTTGATTGTATTGAGGTGATTTGCAGAAGAAAAAAAATGATGACATACTTATTTTCCAAAATCTCATAAAATGATGATTAATTTGAAAATTATGAGATAACACATCAGAAAATAAAATAACTCGAATTATACAACATTGATGTCATTATTTTCTTCATCTTCAAAGTTCCCTTTCACTAATAAAAATTGCTCATCATAATATCAAAATGTCAATTTACATTACAACATGGACTTACAAATCCAATTTGAAGTCACTCTTTAATTCAACTTCTCAAAATCAAATTTAGAGTTTACCATTGAATTCCTTGTGAAATTCTGAGAAAAATGAGTATAAAGTCGACCATGTGTTGAACTGGCTCAATTTCACCCTCTTTACACACCAAACGATGCACTATGGCACTCATTAATGGAAATATGGACTAATACTTCTAAAGAAAACATACTGACAAAATAATAACATCACCATTGAACTCCTCTCTAGAAAACGAGAAAATTGAGCATAAACATGCCTATATGTGGACAAAGTACCTCTCGTCATGCAAATTGAGACACACCATGACTTGGCTCTTCTCTATGCACGCAAAATGATGCATCCTTACCTTGGGATTCGTACACTCCTCCTCAGAATATGTGCCTACCTTGAACTATGTGTCGACCTCAGTCCATGCACCCATAAATAGGCTATGGGCCCAACCTCCATGCAAAAACTTTGGCAACTTAATTTCATTTTGGGCGTAATTTCGTAACATAAGGTGCCAATGGCGCATTGGTTAAATTATTTGGAATATGTGGAGGAGGTTGTGGGTTCGATCCCCATGAACCTTTCTTTTGTTATAACATGTATAGTTTGGATTTATTATAACTCGTTCCATATAGTTTAACACCCCGTAGTTATAGCACACAGTTACATTGGAAACCATATGCACCAAGGGTCGAGGGCTTAGCCCTCGGCTCTTTTCCCGACCAATATAACTTTCAGACAACTTTAAATACAAGTTGTGCCCAATATGGATAAGTACCAATTTGATGGTGTGATGGTAAGTTCGTTGGCTTAAGGTTATGGGAGGTCACAGGTTTGATCCTCTAGACTCCCAACAAAATTTTGAATAACCTTATCCATAAATGGCTAATGGGAGGTTGCCACATGACAACCTCTCATTGGTCTATCATTGTCACGTGTCAATACATAATTGGTCCACCTGTGCTATGCGGATGCCAAGTCACCTCGCCCAATCAGACGTACGATGTGCGACATGGTTCCTTGTGGTGTTGTCACGTCAGGATTGTGTGACTTGTACTATCATGTCATGTGTCACCCTTGTAGTGGTGATGCATGTCACATTTGATCCTTTTGACTTTGACCTTTTTCCATGTTGACCTGAACTTTGACCAACCATATAGTTTTCATACAAACTCCATTCGAGGTAATTTTTGCGTTGTTGGAAAGCTATCGTTGAGCTCTACGCAATGATTCCCTTTTTTAAAAACATTTGAGACAGTCAAATTTTGAGCTTTTCGAGATCCTCCTAGATCTTTGTGAGAATTATTGATCCTCCTGGACCTATGTGAGTGTTCCTAGATCCTCTTGGATAACACCTTCCGATTGAAAAACTTTTGGTCCTCCAAAAGTATGAATATTTCAACAACTTAGTGATGATAACTCTTACTCACTCTTCCACCTTATTGAAATTCTCTTATCTAGTAACTTAGTGATAATGAAGCTTCTTCACTCTTCCACCTTGCTAAATATTCTGGGACTAAATCTCCATATCGGATATTGGATCTTGGATACTAGATCAGTGTACTTCTGTATTCTTATGAAATATGTCTATGACTCTCGCTCTTTAACATCTGGTACTAGTTCAAATTTAGTTCCAATTTTGGCGCATAGATTCCTTCATAACAAAAGGCTACTCATTGATTCTCTACAATATCTAAATCCAAATCTTGTACTCAACATCCACTCCCATCTCCTTCTCTGCTAAAGATAGTCTACCTTAGCTAATCATGAAACCAAGTCAAATGATCTATGCCTTGCCCTTTTGGACTCTCTATTCCTATACCATGGATGTAACGATAGGAGTCTATGAATGAATTCCATGTTCATTTCCTCTCTCTTTCCTTGAAAGCAAATATAAACAAATGCTATGTATACATCTATACTGTCTGAACTGCTTATGCTCAAGGTATACATCTACAGGAACATGACATAATATCTTGGAGATGCTTATAACATGAATCTTAACAAGTATATACCTCTTATCTTTACAAAGAAGATTATTTCTCCTTTACCAACTCTAGGAAGATTTACATTACTTTGATGCTCTTCCCACTTTCGATCTACATGCTCCAACTGCATGTGTCCTTCTGTTCCTTCACCTTTGGTACTTCAAAATAAGAATGTTAACTTTAACAACTCAATCCATATGTAGTTCTTATTTGATAACAAGACAATACAATTGTTTATACTGTTGTCGAAAGGCTTATAAATCTTTATAAGATCCCTCTCACTCCTATAACAAAGTGGTTATATAGAAACCCTTTACAATATTCCTCTCACTTTAAAAAATATGTAAGGTGGATATATATTAATCCTTTACATAATTCCTCTCACTCTTCACATATACAATGAGTAGCTTACAAGCCTTCTAATACAACAATAGAAATGTACTTAGAAGGTATCTACATATGAAATATTAGCTTGCAATTTACAAATATACATATTTATAATGAAATATTTTTTGATGTATGGTTTATTCATGGACTCATCCTTCCCTTAGTACTAGAAAGAATCTCATGGCTTCCTATCTATGAGTCTGAAAATGCCTTTGAAACTGATGTTGAATCTAACAAAAAATCTAATGTTGAATCCAAGAAACCATTAGACCAGATTATAGGTCTTTCCAGTAACTGATATAACCTCTCCTTGTGAACACCAAACACTATTGTTGTGTCTTGAGTAGCTTCCCTTGAGTACACAAGTACTTGGCCATTTTGGAATGCTATTGCATATCCTTCATATTCAAAATATGAAACTAAGAGAAGGCTTAATTTCAAATATAGAACATATAACATATGTTCTATTCTCAGAAATCCTCCTGAATCGAGCAGGAACCTTACATATCCATACCCTTTTATTGCTTGTCTGGTGTTATTTCCAGATCCTACATAGAAATTTGTGTCGATCTCTGAGAAAGTCAGGAATATTGATCTCATCCCGGTCATGTGGTGAGATGAGCCACTGTTAATGAGCCATTCCTTGATGTATTCATATGTCACTCTGTTAAGACCAACCATTAAGAAGTATTCTTTCTCAAATCTTTCACCAAGACTATTAACTTCGCCCGAGGCTGTTCATTGTCTTCTGGCAAGTGCCTTTACATCTTTTCAATTTTACTTCGGACATAAGTGTGGATAAAGTGCCCAACACTTCTCGATCGTACGTCCACTCTTACCACAATAAGAGCTAAGTGTCTTTTTCCCATCTTGGAACCATGATCCCTTCTTTTCATCCCCCCCTTTCCTTTGTTTTGAGAAATGACCTTTACCTTTAGCCTTCTTCTTGGATGACTTTTCTTGCATAGATTGTCTTCTTTGACATTCACCATATTATGGTTACTAGTTCAACAGGAAACACATTGATACATAGACCATATATCCTTATCAATATTACAAGTGGGAAATGTCTTCATTCCCTCTTTAGAATGCACATCTATTTCTGGAGATGTCTTTCATATGTTACATTTTCCTAGGATTTAAGGTATGACTAATTTGTTATGAAGGACATCATCATCTAAAGTTCTCCTTGCTTAAGCCATCCTTGATCATTCTCCATCTTGACGGGAAAAAGAATAATATGAGGAATCATCTTTGTCAATCATGCCTTTTGAAGGAGATGGTTTATCTTGCATCAGAGACTTGCCATTCTCTACTTGCAAATCTTCATGGAATGGAGCCGATGGTGCCAATACCTGATCCTTGGTTTTAAACTTCCTTTCCAACTCATGAAAAATACCTCTATGGAATTTGTCATGACATATCAATCAATCTTGAAGTTTCTGGTTCTCCTCCTCTAGAGATCGTAGTTGCATCCTTAATTCAGAATTCTCCTTTTGAATATGTCGATTAATGTTCTTCTGTAGCCTTAACTTCATGAGAGGTTTACTCATTTTCTCCTCTCAACAAGAGTCTTCAAAACCTTCACCAACTTAAGTCTTGGACCTCGTCACATCAACAACTTGCAAATGCACGTCAAAACTAGCTCTGATACCACTTGATCTAAAAATCCTTAGATACTAATCTTAATCTTTAAAAACTCATTTTAGCATCTAACTTGATTCAGAATAATTCTTGATCGTATTGAGGTGATTTGCAAGAAAAAAAAATGATGTGCTTATTATCCAAAATCTCATAAAATGATGATTAATTTGTAAAATTATGAGTTAACATAGAAGAAATTAAAAGAACTCTAATTATACAACATTGATGTTATAATTGCATTCATCTTCAAAGTTCCCTTTCATCAATAAAAATTACTCAATCTCAAAAAGTCAAATTACATTACAACATGGACTTACAAAGCCAATTTGAAGTCACTCTTTAATTCCACTTCTCAAACTCAAATATAGAGTTTACCATCGAATGCCTTGCTAAATTCAGAGAAAAATGATTATAAAGTCAACCATATGCTGAACTGGCTCAAATTCACCCTCTTTACATGCCAAACGATGCACTATGGCACTCATTAAAGACAATCTGAGCTAAGATTTCTAAAGACAACATATTAGCACAATAATAGCATCACCATTAAACTCCTCTTGATAAAACGAGAAAAATGAGTATAAACATGCCTATATGTGGACAAAGTACCTCTCAGCATGCAAATCGAGACACACCATGACTTGAATCTTCTCTTTGCATGAAAAATGATGCATCTATACCTTGATATCCATGCAATCCTCCTTGATATCCATGCAATCCTCCTTGATATATGTTCCTACCTCTAACTATGTGTCGGCCTCAATCCACACACCCATATATAGGTCGCGGGCCCAACCCCCATGTGAAAACTTTGGCAACTTCATTCCATTTTCAGTGGAATTTCGTAACATAAGGTGCCAATGGTGCATTGGTTAAATTGTTTGGAATATAAGGAGGAGGTTGTGGGTTCGATCCCCGTGAACCTCGCTTTTTTTATAAAATATATAATTTGGAGTTA
Organism: Picea engelmannii; assembly: GCA_009831015.1. NCBI lineage: Eukaryota > Viridiplantae > Streptophyta > Pinopsida > Pinales > Pinaceae > Picea > Picea engelmannii. The sequence continues at coordinate 120,108 of ML793487.1, read as the reverse complement.
TTATAACTCATGGCATATAGTTTGACACCCCACATATATAACACACGGTTACATTGGAAACCATATGCGCTAAGGGTCGAGGGCTTAGCCCTCAGCCATTTTCTCAGCCAATATAACTTTCAAACATCTTTAAATACAAGTTGCACCCAATATGGTTAAGTACCAATGCAATGGCATGATGGTAAGTTCATTAGCGTAAGGTTATGAGAGGTCACGGATTCGATCCTATGGACTCCCAACAAAATTTTGAATAACCTTATCCATAAATGGCCAGTGGGATTCTACCACATGTAGCCTCTCACTAGTCTATCATTGTCACATGTCAACACACAATTTGTCAACCTGTGTCATGCGGACACCAAGTCACCTTGCCTAGTCATATGTACGGTGTGACACGTGGCACCTTAGGGTGTTGCCATGTCAGCATTGTATGGCCTGTACGATCGTGCCACTTCTCACCCTTGCAATGGTGACATGTGTCACCTTTGATCCTTTTTACTTTGACTTTTTTCTCTGTTGACTTGAACTTTGACCATCCATATCTTTTGCATGCAAACTCCATTTGAGATGATTTTTGCACCATTGGAAATTTATTGATGAGCTATATGCAATGATGCCCTTTTCGAGAGCATTTGAGATGGAAAAATTTTGAGCTTTTTTGGATCCTCCTAGACCTCTGTGAGAAATATGGATCCTCTTGGACCTCTATGATCATTCCTATATCACACACATAGCATAATCAGGAACAAGACAATATTTTTTTTCTTTCCTTCAATATTGTACAATTGGCATATACTTTTTGGTGGAGGAAGCTCAAGAATGGATTGAGTTCCTTTGATAGCTTGATAGCAGTACCTTCTTTTGAGATGATGAATCCCAAGGTTGACCAAACCATAACACAAAACACACACTTGAGAGGGTTCAAGAAAATATTATACTTGTGACACCAAAGGAATATACTAGTGTTAAGATAATCTAAGTGTTGTGACCATTTTCTTGAATGAGGCATGATATTAGGCAACAAACAACCAAATAGCATAGAAATAGAAAGATAAGTAACTCCACACCATGAGAATTAGATAGAAAAATGAATGGGATCTATGTTCAAGGGGGGAACCTCCTTTTACAATATAACAAATGTACAAGATAAGATGCTCACTAAAACTAGGTCTCCTTTGTATATATAGGAGACAAAAGGTACAATAACACTTAAAGGTTCTAGCCAACCAATAAGAACAACGATGATATAACAATAGAAATGTAATAACTTAATATATAGGGTGTAAGATGTCACTACCATTCAAACATGTGTTTCCCTCAAAACTTGATTAGTTGAGGATGTTTCTATGTGAACAACTAGTATTCTCATGTCACTTCTTTGATTGGTAGGTTCTTCCACTTGATGAGGTACTTAGTAATTGCTTGATTTTGTAGTTACTTGATCCTTGTTTCAAGGATTTTTTCTAGTTCTAGTATGATTTTTCCTTTTTTTTTAATCTCTGGTAAAATAGTCTGAACTTAGATCTTGTCATTGATTACCTTATTTATGCCTTTAATGAAATTGATTTAAATTAATCTTGTACTTTGAAGAGATTCAAATTTCTTTATTTCCTTCCTCCACACATGGTTTTTTATCACTAATGAAAAAATGATTTTAAAAATAAATATTATAGTTGTCAACCAGTCTCCTTGTAGTGAAGAAATAGAGAGGATAAAAAATCAACTTGTTGAAATTTTTAATAACTTGAATAAATTTGAATTAAAATAATGATTTCTAGCTTTCCATAATGGCTTTGATAGCCAAATTAAGTTCATGCCTTCTTGAAGGCTCGAATACCTTTGATATCACCTCCCTTAGATCATTTCTTTGCTACAAGTAACGAATCATGTGCTCTAGTAAAATGTGCTTCATTTTGATACCATTTGCATTTTGATGTTTGGTTTCAAAGAACAAATGGAAATATTGTAGATATTGTAGATTTTTAGAAGAAAAAGATAAACAAGGTTTGCTTTCACCAATAGCCATCACTTCGAATGCATCTCAATACTAATTGCAGAATTTTGAAAAGGAATAACTTACATTATCCTTTGATAACTCACATCTCAATACTAATTGCAGAATTTTGAAAAAGAATAACTTGCATTATCATTTGACAACTCCAACAGTCTTGATCAGTTTCAACCCTTGCCATGTGAACATCTTACTTTCAATTTACAAATGAAGTGAGCATGTCTTCAAGAGAAAAATTTCCATTCGAAGCACTCGTGTTTGAACAAATGGAAAGAATGTGAAAAGTGGTTGCATTTGTTATTATCATTTGATATTGTTAGTGATTTGTCCCATCCATGCCAAGGGTTGTGAGATGAAAGGCCAAAGGAAAATGGGATCGTAATGGATAATGAAGTGATCTTGTTTTTAGTGTTTCCTTTCTTTATGTACACTTTGTTTGAATAATTTGTAGCAAGGTTAATATATAACTTTGTTTGAATAATTTGTAGCAAGGTTGATACATAACTTAATGTACATATATTAATGTTCTTTAGAGGTAGTGAATCAATAAACACAAACCACACATGCAAGCTAGTTTCACCTTTGTTTTAATATTGGAGATTATATTGCATGGTTGCAAAATAATAAAGTGGTTTGGTTGTAATTGTATGAGTTTATTGTTTGCATAAATATTGAATGCATAACTCATCTTATAGAAATTTTTTTCATGTTTCATAAATTATGATAAAGAGAGAAATCACCATCATCAAACTTAGATAGTTTTTTTTAAAACATGGTGTTGCTACCCAACATTGTCTCAAAATCTATCTATTACTTCCTTTATCATGTAAAACGATGTCAAATATTGACAAACCATCGCTAATGGGTCAAGGAACCAAGGATTTCAATCTCAAGGTCTCATGTCTCCATCAGGTAGGAACCATAGAACAATTTTAATTCCCATGCATAGACATGCTACATAGCTTAACTAGTAATAAATTCTTAACTATATTGCAATTCAAATCAATTATATGTCCATCACTAGAATGCTAGTGTGGCTCCAACACCTAAATTTTCCATCATGTTTTTGGTATTTATCAGTTTTTGAGGACAATGTGAGTTATTTCAAGAGTTACATAAAAATAGATGTCAAGAGAGTTGTAGTGGGTTTATGCTCATATGCTCGTATTTGTGTTGAGATAGATCTTAGTAAGGAGATTTCGAACAAAGTGATGCTCAAATGGAAAAAATTTGGATGGTCTCACATATTGGATTATGAAAATACAATTTTTTGGTGATGGATCTATCATATTCCAAGACATCTACAATATAATTTTCCTCATACAGAGCTCATCCTCCACATAGAATAGGGACACATCCAAATAAAAAAGTTGGCTATTTTCATTAGATGACGAAGATGAAAAGGATGAGGAAAAAGAGAAAACAACATATTTGGAGAAGGGTAATACTATTTGTGATCTATAAACTATTGTGGATATTCCACTAGAACAATTCGTCACAACCAATATGATAAATAAAACTAAAATCTACACTATGAAGCTTAAATTTCTTTAAATTCTAGAACCTTTAGTTATTGATTTTCTGCTTATGCATGTAATAGATAAAATGCGAAAAATAGAGAAAAATAAAATACAATCACACACCATCCAAAAAATAAGACAAAGATTTGCTTTGGGAAACCCTTATGGGAGAAAACCCATCTATAAGGTGAGGTTTCTCTGCTCTCTTTTCTCTAGTATGGAAATAATGCAAGTACAAAGGAGAAGGAACTCTTTATGGAGTTACCTGATACTTGTGGCCTGTTAGGTTGCTATAGAACACTAACTCCCACTATTATGCTCTCTAATTTACCACTCCCAGTTGTTCTTCTCTGCTATGGAACAAAATATAAAAACATAGAATGGAACCCCTTCTCCTCCTTGTGGCCTAGTATTTAACATTTCTTGATAACCATATAGGGGTAGGGTTTTGACTTCCTCGACCCTCAATTGTGATATATTTTTGGACCTTCTAGAATCGTCTTGAAATTAATATGTGGCTAGCCCCATATGCATGAGTAATGGGGGATGACATAGCATCCTCTTGTACCATGGTTATTTTCACGATAGGTCAACTTGAGAGAGGAATAACCTTTGCATACACTCTTTGATTGAGGACTTTGACCCATTGTTTGAAATATCTCAGAGTGTAGAACACCATCAAGGGTGTGGAAATAATATTAGAACACTAGAACCCCCCAAAAATGTTTTTTAATGCCTCAAAATGGCCCCGAAATGTTCTAGACCCCAATTTTTCAAAATAGGACTTGCCATTAAAATGGACCTGCAAGTTGATTCCTCCATTTTTTTTTCACTCTAAAGGCATTGATATGGATAAAAAGTAATATAATGATAGAATCTAGATCATACCTCCCCATTTTGGGAGGATTTTGGTCCCTAAAATATTTACTGGATGAGGTGAGGAAAATTTTTCTCTACCTTCTCCCTAGAGTACCACTTTGCTTTTCCTATAAGTTATCCTTTCAACCCATTCTGCCAAAGGTCATGTTTCCATGTCTTGTAGTTCTAGACCACTTCTGCAAAACAGTGTCCTCTACCAACTATTCCTAAACATCTAGTGCTAAGATATTCATGGAAGGTATGAACTCCTCCTCCTTCTGATCCAACATGGAAGGCTTATAGAGTTTGAGATTCTCCACATCCACTATTGAGTAAATGTGCATGTATGAGGGTGGACCGAGTCTGTAGGTGTTATCTCCCACATTTTCCAATACCTCAAAAGGACCATACCACAAATCATTGATCGTCTTACCAGTACCCTGTAGTCTTTACTTATTCAGTTGTTACCATACTCTGTCTCCCACTCTGAATGTTCTCTCCATTTTGTGTCAGTCATGTCTAGCCTTGTACTTTGCTTGTGAATTCTTCAATGTATTCTATACTTGCAAATGGATTTGCCTAATCTGCTAAAAAAAAAATTACTTTAATGCATCTCCTCTGAGGTCCTCCCTCACTCCTCCTTGTTGTGCATATACAAAATCCAAGGGTGAAGGTGGAAAATATCCAAAGAAATTTTCAAAAGGTGACTTCCCAATAGCAATGTGGACGACTTTGTTATAAGAGTGTTGTATATATATCATATTTTCATCCCAGGTCTTCAAATGCTTTTGATTGTAACCCCTCGAAAACTGCACCAAATTTATGTTGACTAATTATGTCTTCCCATATGTTTGTGGATGGAATGGTGTATACCTCTTGAGCATATTCTCCCACAATGTAGTCTAGAAGGCACTAATAAATCATGTGTTCTTACCTAAAATGATGCTCCTTGGTATCCCAAAGTCCACTCAGACCTGTTCAAAGAACAAGTTTGTTGCTTACTATCCCTTGATGGTATTTTTACAAGGCATGAGAATGTAAATTTTGTTGAACCTATCAACTACCACAAACAGTTAGTCATGTTCCTTCCTGGTTGTTATTAAACCTCCCACAAAATCCATGGAAATACTTTCCCGAGGTCGAATGGGTATATGCAAGGGATGGTAAATATCCTGCTTCCTGTTACTCGACTTGTTGGTACAACAAAGTATGCATCCTCTAATATCCCATGCTATATATTCTTTCATTCTGGGCCAATACACATACCTTTGTAAGTTGGAAACTATCTACCCAACACCAAAATGTCCTACAACCTTGGAGCTGTGAGCCTCTTTGATAAGATGCAATCATTCACCTTTAGGAACACAAATTTTGTCGGTCTTGTAAAGTAGACCATTATGGAAATGATAGTCATCCTTGTTGTCACCTTCTTATATATGATTCTGGCCTTGTAGCTACTGAAACATCTCCTTGAAGTCCTCATCTTCTATGTATACCTCTCTGTATGCATCATGGGTAAAAGGCTCCATGTAAATTAAAGTTCCCAAAGTTGTAATATTGGATGTGTGTAGCCATGAAAGCATGTCTACCAACTTGTTTGTGCTAGTCTTCTTATACTTTATGACCAAATGAAACTTCTATAAGAACCCCATCCATTTGTAGTGCTTGGTTTTTTGTACCTTACTCTGGGCCTACAAATATTGGAGTGTTTGGTGATCTATGTAGATGATGGTCTCCTTTCCCATCAGATAGTGCTTCCACTTTTTGAAAGCTTGTACCAAGGCATATGGATCCTTGTTGTAGGTAGGGTAGTTGAGAACCACCCCATGAACTAATTTAGAATGATAGCATACAAGGCTTCCTCCTTGCATAAAAAATGATCCTATAGCATACCCACTTGCATATGTCTCCACTTTGAAAGAATTTTGTAAGTTTGGTAATGAAAGGACTAGTGTTTGACTAATCTTTCTTTTCAACTCATCAAAATCCTCTGAACCATGAAAAATATGAGGTTTAATCTCATCTCATGGAAACAAATCCTAAATAGGGAGTAATATACCCAGTCGTGCCCTGCATGCTTACAGGGAGCGACCAATTTCCCTTTGAAAGAGGGAAAGGAATGACAAACACTTTTTGGTAACGGGTTGTAAAGGGAAAACCAACGACCAGGAAAAAAGGGACTGGAAACTCAGGGAAAAAGTAGTATAATTTAATGTTTTAGACTGCTAACCTATAGATGATGCCCATCAAGTGATTAGGTGGAAAATAACTGTATAACAACTCTGTAATGCTTCGAGTGTTGACATGGAACATGGTGCTTGGGGGAGATCTATCTATGGTGGCACTATCCATCCGATAAAATAACTATGATTTCCAAGAAGGGAAACCTTCGTCTAAGGATCCTCCATCACTTACACCACCCAATGACCCTCTCACTTTAGAGAAACTAGCTTTCAAACCTGCAATCCATCCTCCAAAAGAGGTACCTCAAAATACTACCCATAATCTGAATGCTTGGACAACTCAACATTATAACATAGTGGAAGATATCTCCCAAGAACCATGTGCCATGTCAACACTCAAAGTATTGTAGAGATGTTATATATTTATTTTCCACCTAATCACTTGATGGGCATCATTTAGAGGTTAACAATCTAAAACATTAAATTATACCACTTTTCCCCTCAGTTTGCAGTCCCTTTTTCCTGGTCGTTGGTTCTCCCTTTAGAAACTGTGACCAAAAAGTGTTGGTCACTCCTTATCCTCTTTCAAAGGGTGGTCGTTTGCTCCCTACAAGCATGTAGTGTGTGATCGGGTCTGCTACTCCCTATTTAGGATATGTTTTCATGAGATGAGATTAAACCTCATATTTTTCGTGGTTTGACCTAGAGAAGCTTGTTATCTTAGGCATCTAGATCCTATCTAGATTAACCTTTGATCTTATCTCTATTATCTTATATATTGATGGTTTAGTGGGAAAGGGGGGAGAAAGGACAAAGAAAACTTATACTAGCGGCTTGATTACATAGCTTGGGCAAGGAACTTGGGAAAGGACTACATCAGCTTACTTGACTGTAAGTCGTAAACCATTTGTCCATTAACAAAATATGTACAAGATTTTCCTTCTTACTTGATTGTATGTAATTGCTATAATCTTTGTAAGGAATTGATATTCTTATGTTATGTCACTAGATCTATTATCCATTTATACATGATTTGTTTAATCTTTTGAAAGGTTTATTTGTGTCCCTATGCATGCAAATCCATGTTGGTAAGAGTGAAGGGAATTTTCAAGAGAGATAAAAGATAAGGAGTGTGCAGGGACAACATTTAGATCAACAGGTAAACCTTTTTATTACATCAACTCATAGATTCTTATCATGTATAAGTTAGATCTAGGAAAATATGTTGCTTGCATCTCTATTTTTTCTTAGGTCTAGGAAGATCCTAAGGGAGGTAAATCCTACAGGGTTCATTTACCCTACAACAATTGATTATTCCCCCACTGAAAATTCCTACTACTCGTTTTTATGTTGTGGGGTGGTGCAGCTACCGCCGAAAAATGAAGCTATGAACTTCCACAAGTATTGTGCTACCCCAACAAAATTCCTAACTTTAGTGACATTTTTATGACTTCACTATTTCATGATGGCATCCATCTTGGTGGGATCTATCTTGATCTTGCTTCGACTGATCACATGCCTCAAATACACCAAAGATTGTTGAGAAAACTCACATTTCTTGAGATTTGCCAACAACTGGTGTTTTTTCAGGGTCTCTAACACATGCATACGATGTGAGATGTGATCCTACCAGGTATCACTATAAACCAATATATCATCCAAATATAAAATAACAAATGAATCTAGATAAGGCCACCAAACACCATCCATTAGTCACATAAATGGAATTGGTGCACTGCATAAACCGAAGGGCATAACCAACCACTCATACAAACCTTTCCTTGTCTTGAAGGAAATATTATAGGTATCTTCTTATTTGAATTGTAATTGGTGTTATCCTACTTTCAAATCTAGCTTAGTGAAGTACTTGGCATGTTGTAGTTGGTCCAACAGATCATCGATCCTAGGAAAAAGGTATCAATTCTTCATTGTAATCTTTCTCGATTCCTTGTAATTGATACACATTCTCCAAGTCCCATCCTTCTTGGGAAAAATTATGATGGGTAACCCACAAGGTGAGGTACTTGGTCGAATCACACCCTGATCCAACAATTATTGCAATTGCTTCTTTACTTATTTTTATTCTAGAATGGATTGTCTATGTCGCGCAATATTCAGGAAGGGGGAGTATGGAAATAATTGGATTCTGTGCTCCACTTATATCTTAGGTGGTGTCCCTTTAGGATCTTGGAACACTCCTTTGTATTCCTATAGAAACTCCTCCAACTGATGTTTCTACTCTTTAGTATACCCTTCAGGGATGCCTTTACTTTGAATGACTCTTCACCAGACTGATTTTATCTTAGAAAAACTAAAACATATTTTTTTCTAGGACTAATCAATTTCTTAGCTTGGTTGGCACTTACCAGTGAAATTTTTTATTTTCATTTGTGCTCGTTGATGATGAAGTATTTCCCATCCTTGATGAGGTGGTACTGGTTGTCTCTCTGCATGAAGATAACATCCCTCATATAAATGTATTGACTTCCAAACACTACTATGCATACATCCAATTCTACTTCATTTATAAAATCAACACTTACAATAAATTTAATCTTGCATTGCTTTGTTATATTGATCTCTGCATCCGTGTTTATCCAACCCAATGCATAGGGGATATGATGATTATGAACCTCCAATCCAATCTTGTTGACCAGATCTATTGTAAAATCCCCAACCACCGAGGCTGGGTCCTGCTACTGCAACTCTCACTCTGATACCAAACTATAATGTCATCCAACTCACTACTGAACAATGATATTCCAAAAATACATTGCGCAGATTCTACTCTAAACACGAATCTACACAATATTAATTGAAGTAACGAACTTAGCCAAAGTTTGAGTTGCACCACACAACTTATATCAATGGAAATAAATTTCTCCTTTTAACACAACTTTAAGCAGGGAAAGTAACTCAAACAACCGCACAGTAGTGTATTGAACACACAACACTATTGTGCACGCAACCATCCATATGTCACACACCAAATCAATTATCCTTGTGCGTGTAAACTGCTTCTCAGTGCACACAAGAAAATTCAAACTCTAATGTACAGAGAGTATTCTCTACGTGCATGGCCATTCCACATTTCCTAGAGGCTCATACCAAAATCATAAGGTTAACTTACAAAAAAAATATCAACATTTTCTATACTCATGCACAACTACAAATACAGGTTATAAGCACCATACTTACGTGTGAAAGAAATATTAAGCAAAATAACAACAATTAATTATATGCGACAACTTATAAGAATTAATCTATGTCAAAAATAGATAAATAAGAACATAGAAAATGAGACAAGCACATAAAGACACTTATCTTTTATGAAAGTCACCAACTGTGCACATAACTCAGATGTTCCTCCCAGCCATAGACTCTGTTGCTCATAATCTTTCATCAATAGGTCACCCCTGAGCTGGTTGTGCTACTCTCCTTATACTTTATCACCAAATGAAACTTCTATAAGAATTCCATCCATTTGTAGTGCTTGGTTTTCTGTAACTTACTCTCGGCTTGCAAATACTGGAGTTTTGGTGATCTATGTAGATGATGGTCTCCTTTCCCATCAAATAGTGCTTCCAATTTTTGAAAGCTTATACCAAGGCATAGATATCCTTGTTGTACGTAGGGTAGTTGAGAACCACCCCATGAAATACTTTAGAATGATATCACACATGTCTTCCTCCTTGCATAAAAAATGTTCACATAGCATACCCACATGCATATGTCTCAACTTTGAAAGAATTTTGTAAGTTTTGTAATGCAAGGACTTTGTTTGACTAATATTTCTTTTCAACTCATCAAAATCCTTTGAACCCCAAAAAATATGAGGTTTAATCTCATCTCATGGAAACAAATCCTAAATAGGGAGTAATAGACCTAGTCATGACCTGCATGCTTGTAGGGAGCGACTGATTTCCCTTTGAAAGAGGGCAAGGGGTGGAAAATAATTTTTGGTTACGGGTTGTAAAGGGAGAACCACTGACCAAGAAAAAAGGGACTGCAAACTTAGGGGAAAAGTAGTATAATTTAATGTTTCATACTTCTAACCTCTAGATGATGCCCATCAGGTGATTAGGTGGAAAACAACTGTATGAAATCTATGCAATACTTCGAGTGTTGACATGGCACATGGTGCTTGGGCGTGATCTATATACGTTGGCATTATCCATCCAATCAAAGAACTATGAATTCCAAGAAGGGGAACCTTCGTCTAAGAATCCTCCATCGACTACATCACCCAATGGCCCTCTCACTTTAGAGAAACCAACTTTTGAACCTGCAATCCACCCTCTAAAAGGGGTACTTTGAAATACTACCCATAATCTGAATGCCTAGATAGATCAACACTATATCATAGTGCAAGATATCTCCTAAGAACCATGTGCCATGTCATTACTCAAAGTATTGTAGAGTTCTTATATAGTTATTTGCCACATAATCACTTGATGGTCATCATCTAGAGGTTAAGAGTCTGAAACATTCAATTATACCACTTTTCCCCTAAGTTTGTAGTCCCATTTTTCCTGGTCGTGGGTTGTCCCTTTATAAACCATGACCAAAAAGTTTTGGTCTCTCCTTATCCTCTTTCAAAGGGTAACCAGTCACTCCCTACAAGCATGCAGGGTGTGATTGGGTTTGTTACTCCCTATTTAGGATTTGTTCCCATGAGATGAGATTAAACCTTAGATTTTTCGTGGTTCGACCTCGAGAAGCTTGTAATCTTGGGCATCTAGATCCTATCTAGATTAACCTTTGATCTTATCTCTATTATCCTATATATTGAGGTTTTCTCATGGGAAAAGAGGGGAGAAAGGAGAAAGAAAAATTATACTAGTGGTTTGATTACATAACTTGGTAAAGGAACTTAGGAAAGGACTACATCAACTTCCTTGATTGTAAGTTGTAAACCATTTGTCCAGTAACATAATATGTACAAGATTTTCCTCCTTACTTGATTGTATGTAATTGTTATAATATTTTTAGGGAATTGATATTGTTATGTTATGTCACTAGATCTGTTATCCTTTTATACATGATTTGTTTGATCTTGTGAAAGGTTTCTTTGTGCCCCTATGTGTGCAGATACATGTTGGTAAGAGTGAAGGACGTCTTCGAGAGAGATAAAAACTAAGGAGTGTGCAAGGACAACATTTAGATCACGAGGTAAACATTTTTATTCCATCAACTCTTAGATTCTTTTCATGTATAAGTTAGATCTAGGAAAATTTGTTGCTTGCATCTCTATTATGTCTTAGGTCTAGGAAGAGCCTAAGGGAGGTAACTCCTGCAGGGTTCATTTACCCTACAACAACTGATTATTAACCCACTTGAAACTCCTATTACTCGTTGCTATGTTGTGGAGTGGTGCAACTACCACCGAAAAATGAAGCTATGAACTTCCGCAAGTATTGTGCTACCCCAACAAAATTCCTAACTTTAGTGACATTTGTAGGACATAGTTATTTCATGATGGAATCCATCTTGGCAGGATCTATCTTGATCTTTCCTCCACTGATCAAATACCTCAGATACACCAAATACTACTGAGAAAACTCACATTTCTTGATATTATCCAACAATTGGTTCCTTTTCAGGGTCTATAACACCTACATAAGATGTGAGATGTGCTCCTACCAGGTATCACTATAAAATAGTATATCATCCAAATAGACAATAAAAAATGAATCTAGATAAGGGTGTAAAACATCATTCATTAGTCCCATAAATGTAATTGATGCACTGCATAAACCAAATGTCATAAACAACCACTCATACAAACCTTTCCTTGTCTTGAAGGTAGTCATATAGGTATATTCTTCTTTGACTTGTACTTGGTGATATCGTACTTTCAAATCCATCTTAGTAAAGTACTTGGAATGTTGTAGTTGGTCCAATAGATCATTGATCCTAGGAAAAGGGTATCGATTCTTCATCGTAATCTTTCTCTATGCCCTATAATTGATACACATTCTCCAAGTCCCATCCTTCTTGGGTACAATTATGATGGGTAACCCAAAAGGTGAGGTACTTGGTCTAATCACACCCTGATCCAACAACTATTGCAACTTCTTCTTTACTTATTTTTCTTCTAGAATGGACTATCTATACAACCCAATATTCAGGAAGGGGTAGTATGGAAATAATTGTATTTCGTGCTCCACTTATATCTTAGGTGATATCCCTTTAGGCTCTTGGAACACTCCTGTGTATTCCTATAGAAATTCCTCCAACTAATGTTTCTACTCTTTAGTACACCCTTCCAAGGATGTCTTTACTTTTAATGACTCTTCACTAGATTGATTTTCTCTTAGAAAAAGTAAAACATATTTCTTGCTAGAACTAATCAATTTCTTAGCTTGATTGGCACTTACCAGTGAAAGTTTTGATTTTCCTTTGTGCTCGTTGATGATGAAGGATTTCCCATCCTTGATATGAAAGTACTAGTTTTCTCTCTACATGAAGATAGCATCCCTCATATACATGTATTGACTTCCAAACACTACTATGCATATGTCCAATGGTACTACATCCAATTCTACTTAATTTATAAAATCAACACTTACAACAAATTTAATCTTGCATTGTTTTGTTACCTTGATCTATGCATCCTTGTTTACCCAACTCAATGCATAGGGGCTAGGATGATTATGACCCTCCAATCCAAGCTTGTTGACTAGATCTATTGTAATGTCCCCAACCACCAAGGCTAGGTCTTGCTACTACAACTCTTGCTTTGATACCAAACTGTAACGTCATCTAACTCACTGCTAAACAATTCTATTCCAAAAATACATTGCACATATTCTACTCTAAAAAAAAAACATGCACAATATTACTTGAAGTAATGTGTTTATCCCAACACTACTACATTGGGCAGAAATTACGACGGAATATTACGACAATTTAAAATTTCGTCGTAGTTTTTTTGCTTTTTTTGGACTAAATTTACTTTTTTTTTCCGGGGTCCAACTGTTCGTCACTCTAGCGACCAACATTCCATGTTGGTCATTATAGCAAGGAAATTTCATTGCTATAGCGACCAACCATGAGTTAGTGGACAATGATGATATTAATAATACAATTAATGATGATGGGACAAACAGATTGATCCAAGACATTTATAATTCTCCAATGGATGATGATGATGTTAACTTGGAGGAGGACAACTTGCAGGATGATAATGATGACAGTGATGAGGACAATGATGATGAATATATTTTGGATAAGCCTATCCTTCAAAATGCCATTGAAGCCCAATATGAAGGCACAAAAAAAGGTTTTCTCTCTGCTATAATGTTGTTGGTCAACTTGAAGGTATCAAATGGTTTGTCAAACACATGTATGACACATATCCTAAGGTAAGAAACATAATTTTACAGTTTTATGCAATTTTCAACTTTTATTTTATTTTATTTTCAGTGTCAATTGATGTCTAAATTAAGGATCCAATATTTATAATGATTAATATAATTTTCATTATTGATTTTTTTTTTGTATATTGTTGTTGTAGGTTGATAGGTGAATATTTATTACCATCACCAAATAATTTACCTCGCACATACCGAGAATTATCTTCCATCCTAAAAGAAATTGGAATGGAATATCAGGCTATTGATGCATGCCCCAATGATCACATCATATATTATGGACAATATGCATCTGAATAGAATTGCCCGCAATGTCAAATCAGTAGATATCGAACTGACCAGTTAAAAAAAAAGGTGCCTCACAAGGTTCTTCGTTATATTCCCATAATTCCACGCCTGCATCGAATATTTAGATGTTGGAACATAACACAGTTTATGGATTACCATGCATCAAATAGAAGTGAAGATGATGTTCTTCGAATGCCTGCAGATGGTTCTTTGTATAAAAATATCGAAGAAAGATGGCCATTTTTTAAAGAAGAACCTTCTAATGTTAGGATTTCATTGGCAGCTGATGGTGTAAATCCATTTGGTGAGCTCAGTTCTATCTACTTGGTGTGGCCTGTTTTTGTTATAAACAATAACCTTCCACCTTGGATGTCAATAAAGAGAGAGCACACAATGTTGGCAATGATTTTTCCAGGTATATTTTTATAACGATATTGTTTTTTTAATGTTTAACATTTCATTTGTCTTGTTCATTGCACAATTTCATATATGTATACAAGGTGTAGTAATTATGTGTATTTTTTAACCATTTAGGTAAGTACCAAGTGAAATATATGAATGTATATATTGAGCTTCTTATCGATGAGTTGTTAAAGTTATGGGACGACATCACTATGTATGACATCTCTAGACCAATAGGTCAAAGAGGATTTCAATTCCATGGGATTCTTACATGGACAATTCATGATGCACCAGGACTAACACATTTTTGTGGTATGTAACACACTGTTGCACTTAAATAAGTTAGATGTTGATGATATTATATTGTTTGTTTTTTAAATAATTTCTTGTTATATAACTAATGCTGCCATTAATGCGTATCTTCTAGGTCTTCAAACAAAGGGTAAATTTGAATGTCCAGTTTGTGGTCCTAGGATGAGATCTCGTCGTTCAAGAAGTTTAGGAAAGGAGGTGCTTGATGAATATAGGCACTTTCTCCCTAAGAACCATAGGTATCAAAATACTGATAAACATCGTTTCAATGGGAAAGAGGAGAGTGGGATAAAACCACGAAGAATGACACCACACCTATGGAATTTGGAATATAATAGATCAAATCACCAATGTAAGTCAATCTTCATCATTATATGCAATATATTACATTTTTTAATTGTGTTGAATTCTCATGTCTATTGTGTATAATCTAACAATTATTGTGTTAATTTCATTTATGTAACATATAGTTGGTCGTCAAGGCATTGATCTGCTTCCATGAGGAATGAAAAGTTTCCCTAAACAATTCAGTAGGTTGCCCTACTATGAGCAACTAGAAATAACTCATTTGTTCGACACAATGCATATCGGAAAGAATGTAACAGAAATGTTGTGGAGAATATTAGATGGAAGGCATGACAAAGAAAAAATTTCTAAAATTTGTAGTGACATTCAAGAAGCCAATCATGCAATGCTAAATATTATTGATTTAAATATGACTAATGGAGTCGATCGAAATAGCCTCCCATGGTTATTTAAAGAAGATGAAAGCAATGTTGTAAAAGAGCTCATTCGAAAAATTAGATTTCCAACAGGAATTGATTCAAACATCAAGAATATATTAACAAAGAAAGGTTAATTTGGCGGGTTAAAAACTCATGACTGAAATACCTTCATCAAGGTAATTTCTTTCATATATTTGTTATGTATTGGTAAGAATCGATGTAATATTTTTAAATTTTGTAAATATATTGTTAATATGAAATCAGAAATTTATTAATGTGCCATTTTTTTGTTACAGTATGTGCTACCTCTATCTTTGTCCTACATCTTTGACAACAACGTAAAAAAAGTTATATATGACCTTGGAAAATATATGAGGTAAATAACGATAGATGAATTGCATATTATTATTTATATGTAATAAAAATGTTGTAGAAGTTGTTGATGATGCACTTTTGTGAAAAAACCCTCAAATGAAAAAAGGAATGAGGAACGGGGAACAAGAAATAGGGAAAAAGGAACGAGGAACGAGGAACATAGAACAAGGAACAAGGAACAAAAATTGTACTAGGACTAGACACCGACAACAGTGACCTGTGAATGGGGCCAATGTTGAAATGTTTTCAAACAGTTTTTGTATTCACTGAAATTTGTCATGGATAGACTATTCTCACGCTTTAATGATATGGGAGGGTGTTTGGACTCAAATTTGACTTACACACCCACTTTCTTCCATCATCAATCATCATGTAAACCATAAACCCTAATTTTCTTTCAAAGTACACAATTTGGTTGACGCAAGTTTTATGTTGTCATCAATGTTTCTTCATTTTTCTTTCAATTTCTACATTAATGTATATACAATGTATTTGTGTCATAGTTTTGATGAAAAATCCTTTTTTTTCGTTGATTTATTAATAAACACCATAAAAATACCAGAGGCGAGCAACAATGACATGTGAATGGGGCCAACATTGAAATTTTTTCAAACTGTATCTGTATGCATTGCAATTTGACCTGGAAAGACTATTTGCATGCCTTAATGATATGAGAGGGTTTATGGACTCAAATTTCACTCACACGACCACTTTCTTCCATCATCGTATCATCATGGAAACCATAAACCCTATTTTTCATATGTTCTAGTAGATATGTTAATGATTCCAAATTTCATATTTGTATTTAACTCAAGGTCCAACTAGCTTGCAAAGTATCAAATTTTAATTTCAAGTTGATAAACCAAATATGAAATGAATCCAAGCATCATTTGATATCGTTTCAAGAGAGACAAATGTAAATAATCTTGTGATGAATTAGCTATACTATCGACGAAAAAAGTTCGTCGATAGTATAGCTAATTCGTCACAAGAATATTGTGTCTAATTTGAACGGTGTTACAGGGTTTGCAAGGAGTGTCGGTCTTATATTATGGTGCAATGGAGTGTAGTATATAATAAAAATCTCTATGCCAAACCTCAAAATGGATAGTACCATATCTTGTTCATAAGACAAATATTCTTTGTATGTTTCCTTTGAGGTGGCTCAAGCCCTCAGTACACATGATGCCTGACAATGAAATGTAACAATTTGACTATTGAATGATAGTGTTATGTCACCCATGGTTAAGGAAATAAATCAAGGTTCGTAGGTCCTATTTGAATTTTCTTAGAATTGAGATTCGTTACATAGTCCTTGAAAAAAGACAAAAGACTTATGTAGCAGATATTAATTTGGTCTTTGTGTGGGACATTTTATGCCATTAGTATGTTTTGTACAAAAATAATGGATATTGGGGAGTACACCAAGGAACAAGGAACAAGGAAAAAGGAATGAGGAACGAAGAACACAAAACACGGAATAAGGAACAAAAATTGTACTAGGACTAGACACCAGCAACAATGACCTATGAATGGGGCCAACATTGAAATTTTTTCAAACAGTTTCTGTATGCACTAAAATTTGTCATGGATAGAATATTTGCATGCCTTAACGATATGGGAGGGTTTCTAGACTCAATTTTGACTGACATGCCCACTTTCTTCCATCATCAATTCATCATGTAAACCATAAACCCTAATTGTCTTTCAAAGTACACAATTTGGTTGACACAAGTTTTAAGTTTTCGTCAGTATTTCTTCATTTTTCTTTCAGGTTCTACATTAATGTATATACAATGTATCTGTGTCATAGTTGTGATGAAAAATCCCTCTTTTTCACTGATTGCTTAATCAACACCATAAAAATACTAGAGGCGGGCAACAGTGACATATGAATGGGGCCGACGTTGAAATTTTTTCAAACTGTATCTGTATGCATTGAAATTTGACCTGGATTGACTATTTTCGTGCCTTAACGATATGGGAGGGTTTATGGACTCAAATTTCACTCACACACCCACTTTCTTCCATCATCATATCATCATGGAAACCATAAACCCTATTTTTCATATGTTCTAGTAGATATGTTAATGATTCCAAATTTCGTATTTGTATTTGAATCAAGGTCCAACTATCTTACAAAGTATCAAATTTTAATTTCAAGTTGATAAACCAAATATGAAGTGAATCCAAGCATCATTTGATATCATCGCAAGAGAGACGAATGTAAATAATCTTTGTCATTAGAGTTCAGGTTCCTCCTACTTGGACTACATATAGACTTCAACTCCGCTTCAAACTCCCTGCCATATGTGCATTGGAAAATCAACAAGGATTTATATCCTAGAGTCTACGAAAAATATTCAATCCAAAAACTAGAGTCTACGAAAAATATTCAATCCAAAAAACAAGGGTTTCTACAAAAGGAACTAGTCATAAAAATCCAAGGCTAAATTCTCAAGATAATGCTCTAGCATAAGGGTACTAGAATGGTTGGTTTCCTTTCTCCAACATTTGAACCCAATTTATACTATCACAAGTTGGTTAAGTTTGTTGGCAATAATAATTAGGGTTGTACAACTGCATGGATCTCGTAAACCCCACTTAGGAGTGCATAATTAATGATCATTTTTTACTTTTTACAATTTTTGGAAGACACCATGCCTTTCTTAAAGGAAACACATGGGTATCAGTGCATTTCTCAAAGAAAGAATGTGGGTATGAGGAAAAAAACAATTTAACATATGTTTCGTGTGGATCAAATATATTCAATGGATAATATCTTGGGCAACAAGGAATCCATGGTCATTGGTAACCAAATAATGTTATAACACAAGGTGCTTTCAACTTCAAAACACATGTCCTTTAAGGAGCATATTTAATGGTTTAATGGTTATTGGCCTCCTTCATCGATGTTGTGCCAATGGATCCACTCAGCATGGAAAAAGAATTATGAGATTCCTCTTTGCTCCAAAGGTGTTTTTTTAATTCATATTTTCGACCATGCTGCTTATAAGCAAGTTTTAGAGTAGAGTCCCTGGTTTTGGGGAAGAGAGGGGTTTTTATATCTCCTTGATTTCCAAATTTTGATCTTAACTCTATGTCAATTACTAGAATGACACTTTGGGTAAACCTCCTAAATTTTCCATTTCATTCTTGGTATATATCAATTTTTGAGTATATTGAGAATACTTTCGGCAGTTACATAAAATCAATTTTGGAAATTTATAACGAGATTGTGTACATACACCTACATCTTATATGTTGAAATAGACCTGAGTAAGAGTCTTCAAGATAAAATGACCCTCAAATGAAAGTTTTAGGTGGATTCAGGTATTGAATTATGAGAACACAACATTCTAGTGTTGAATTCATCAACTTACAGGACATATACACGATATTTATCCTCATGAACGAGCTCGTCCTTCAAAGGAAAAAGGGACCAGATCCAAATAAAAAAATTGGAATTTTCCTAAGCAACCAATGTGAGATGATGAAGTTTCTCTTTCTAAGGAAAATCAACAACCATTGACTTAAACAAAATTTGATATAGTCTTCCTAGAAGAGTTGATTGGGGAACCTTGTCCTCCCTCGAAGGATGGAGTAGAGGCCATTGATATTGGGTTTTCCTTCTCAAATATGAAAATTGTACCTAATGCCCCTCTAGGGGAATGAAGTGACTTCATGAAACTAACATATCTGATTCTGATGAGGATATGACATCAAAGTGGTCATCGTGATGTCATACCATGATGTTATAGATGCTTAAAAGAAAGGCTATGGAAAACATTCCTTGTATCCTTCATTCTTTATTACAAACACTTACTCTTAGGTTTTTTTCTTCATATATCTATATCAATCATACTTTCTAAAAAATTATATATGTTTCATGTCCTTGAATCTATGAGGATTCAATCCCTCTCTTTTCAAAACATATAAGCATATTTCCAATTATAAAATCATGATAGAAGGTCATCATCAAGATGATGAACCGATTATTAAATAAAATAATTTTAATTAGTATGTAAACCTTCCTTAAATTACTTCAACATTTCCAATCACCCATTTAAAAAATACCCCGAGAATCCATGGATATGGTTGTTTTTATTGTTTCAATGGTTGTGGATGATGGGTCTTAGGTTCATGGTTGCACATGATATGGTTGTGTTTATTGTTTCAATGGTTTCACATTACTCTTATGAACTTTTTTGTGGTTTTATATAAATAATTTAGGACCTAGATGTCATATTCTAGGGACCAATGGCCATGCACAAGGCTACAAATTAACTACAAAACATGCCCTCTATAGGAGGTCAATATCCTTAGAGTGGGATATGGGTTCTATTAGAATATTTTTTGCATGATAGGTGGGTCTCATACCATGGTTCAGGGGAGAAATCTAGGGAATTATTCCCTAGATTAATATTATTGATCTAATGTGCCACAATCAAGGCCTTAAACCACAACATAGACCCTTTAAAGTGGGCCTTTGGCATACAAGTGAACTATAGTCATGAACCTAAGATCCATCCATGATGATCAAGAAGACCTCATAGTCACCCATATTCAACTAATTGGATGCCAAAGACTCCCTAGAGAGGACTCGTGTCATGGTTTTTAGGTGTTTTTAGATGGCGGTTCATGAGCTCGAGAAGGTTTAGTTAGGGCTTTAGGCCATTGTTTCCAACTTGCCATGTTTATTCCTCTACACCCATTTTCAATGTACAAAACCTAATCATGATGCCTATATCCCTCTTAAAGGCCAATTAAGTTATGTTATGTTGGTTTGAAGACTTTTTCAAGGCTCTTGATGACAACTTGTTCACCCATCCATAGTCTTTTGTGGTGACGTAAGGACTTTCTCATGGTGCTTGAGCTATATATGGAATAGAAATTGCATTGATTTCATCTTATGATTTTTTTGTGGTTCTATATAAATAATTTAGGACCTAGATGTCATATTCTAGGGACCGATGGCCATGCACAAGGCTACAAATTAGCCACAAAACATGCCCTCTATAGGATGTAAATATCCTTAGAGTGGGATATGGGTTCCATTAGAAGGTTTTTTGCATGAAAGGTGGGTTTCATACCATGGTTCAAAGGATAAATATAGGGAATTATTCTCTAGATTAATATTATTGATCTAATGTGCCACAATCAAGGCCTTAAACCACAACATAGACCCTTTAAAGTGGACCTTTGGCATACAAGTGGACTATAGTCATGAACCTAAGACCCATCCATGATGATCAAGAAGACCGCATAATGTCACCCCTATTCAACTAATTGGATGCCAAAGACTCCCTAGAGAGGACTTGTGTCATGGTTTTTAGGTGTTTTCGATGATGGTTCATGAGCTCGAGAAGGTTTAGTTAGGGCTTTAGGCCATTGTTTCCAACTTTCCATGATTATGCCTCTACACCCATTTTCAATGTACAAAACCTAATCACGATGCCTATATCCCTCTTAAAGGCCAATTAAGTTATGTTATGTTGGTTTGAGGACTTGTTCAAGGCTCTTGATGACAACTTTTTCACCCATCCATGGTCTTGTGTGGTGACCTAAGGACTTGCTCATGGTGCTTAAGCTAGATATGGAATAGAAATTGCATTGATTTCATCTTATGATTTTTTTTGTGGTTCTATATAAATAATTTAGGACCTAGATGTCATATTCTAGGGACCAATGGCCATGCACAAGGCTACAAATTAACCACAAAACATGCCCTGTATAGGAGGTAAATATCCTTAGAGTGGGATATGGGTGCCATTAGAAGGTTTTTTGCATGACAGGTGGGTCTCATACCATGGTTTGGGGGATAAATATAGGAAATTATTCCCTAAATTAATATTATTGATCTAATGTGCCACAATCAAGGCCTTAAACCACAACAGAGACCCTTTAAAGTGGATCTTTGGCATACAAGTGGACTATAGTCATGAACCTAAGACCCATCCATGATGATCAAGAAGACCTCTTAATGTCACCCATATTCAACTAATTGGATGCCAAAGACTCCCTAGAGAGGACTCGTGTCATGGTTTTTAGGTGTTGTCGATGGTGGTTCATGAGCTCGAGAAGGTTTAGTTAGAGCTTTAGGCCATTGTTTCCAACTTGTTAGACCTTAATACTATTGGTTCATGTATGGGTTATTTTCCCATATTTCCACCTAATTTTCATAATTTTTATAGTGATAATTACTAAAATAAATTACCCCTTCATAAAAAATCAAAGAGTAAATATCTATTCTTAATACAATTAAAAAAAAAATACTAAAATCCTTTAATTATAATAATTATTACTTATTTTTTCATATGTAATCTACTCAATATGAAAATGTATAAATAACCTTCGATTTCACCCATACGCTTTGAGGCGGAGAGAGGGTTTGGTAAGGCGATTTTATTAATTATTAAGGCAGGTTTTTTTAGGGGGGAAACATAATTCAATTTCACCCATACGCACCATACGCTTTGAGGCTAAGACAGGGTTTGGTAAGGCGACATGGTTTGGTAAGGAAAGACTGAGAAAACTGAGCAGACTGAGACCAAGACCGAGCAAACAAGCCCATCTAATACCGAGCAGACCGAGTAGAAAGAGCAAGGAGACTCTGTTACCTATCTCCTGCTTACTCTATTTGAGGGTTGGATCATCCATCTCCTGCTTATTCTAATCGACTAGGGTCGGATCATCCTAGACTGATCATACCGGGAAAGGAGTCGTGAGAGTGTCGAGGGCCTGCACCCATACGATTTGAGGAGACAAAATTTGGTAATGTAGGATTTATTTAAGGCACCACTATCGAGGGAAAAGAGGCATGAGAGGTACATTTGAGGCTGAGGGAAAGGAGGGAAAGATCAGACTGAGAAAGGAGGCTCGAGACTATCGAGGGAAAGGAGGCATGAGACATTGGGAAAGAATGGTGAGTATAACCTTTGCACACTCAAATTTTGCATGTATTTGATAACTAATAAAAGGGATCCATGCTCAACCTAGGTTTTGGGCATATTTTTTCACCACTATTCCATCACATCCAAGCTCTACTTCAGCATTTTGATTTACCTCATTTGCTAATTTTTTGAATAGAGACAACGATCAAATCTTCCATTTTGTCTCTTATTATTAATGGAAAATCAACAACTCAACACACCTATCTTACGATACATATGGATACAATTATTGATAAGTGACATCATTGTCATCAAGTTGGCCATGTGGAGACAAAATGATTTAATCTCCATCCAAATCATCATTGTGGCAAGACAAGTAATCTTTCAAACAAATTTTAAAAGAAAAATAAGGTCAAAAGGTAAATAATTCACTAGATGAGCTCTTGGAAATGGAATTTATAATCTAAGACTTTTCATAAGTCTTATTGCTGATTTCAAACATAGGTAAATACATGGGAATTTTGATTATAGAACTTTTTTGTTAAGAGTTTTGGCTCATTTTGAGATCAACCACGTCACTAGAATTTCGAGAAAATGAGTAGATTGGAGGCAAAATTTTGCCTCATCGAAAAATAGACTCACCATTAAGGTTGAGTTTGTACACTTATTAAGGCAATCCTCAAATAAAATCTATATAATAAAATATAGGAATTTATAGACCAACATTATAAAAATCATTTTTTGTATTAGATATCATCAACCATGCACATGGTTTTCCACCTTAGAGATCATCCACCATGCTCCATACATCTCATCCATCTTTTTCCCTACACCCTTCTTCACATTCAATGACAATATGACAAATGGACTAGGTGACGAGGTGGTATCCTAGGCTAACTAATATGTGGCATTCCTCACATCCAATGATGATGTGACACATGGACCAAGTGATGAGGTGGAAACCATGTCTAAATCACAAGTGGCATTCTTCACATCCAATGAAAACATGACATGTGGACCAAGTAGTAACCAGAGATAACTAATCCACCCATCTTCGCCCCTTAATCCTTCTTCACATATAATTATGACAACATGACATAGGAACTAGATGATGAGGTGGCAACAAGGATAGTTGAAATTTGGCATTCTTCACATCCAATGGTGGCCTGACACATTGACCAAGTGATCAGGTGGTAAATTAAGGTAACTGACAAGTAGAATTCTTCACATCCAACAACAACATGATGCATCCAATATAGTCATCAATTCTATCATACTTGATATGGATTCTTCCTCACTTGATGGATCCAAAAATTCATCTACAGCCTTGAAATTATTCTTCTTTATCCAATTTTCTTAAAATTTATATGGATTCATTAACATATTCTTTTTGTCTTATCAAATATGAGTACATATTTTTTTCTTTCCTTATACATTACATGAGTACATATGTAATGTATTTTTTTTTCCTACATGTCATGAATGTTATTTGCTTTCATGTCTTTTTTTTT
>ML793487.1:78245-94705 GCA_009831015.1 Picea engelmannii | reverse complement strand
GTCTCCAAAATTACTCTGTATTTTTCATCTAGGGCATTAACTGACTAAAGCCAATAACTTGGATCATGTTCCTTCTAACTAGATTTAGATACTAAGTTCCATATAAGTATACCTTGCAATTGTTGTTGTCACCATGTTTGTGTAGGTTTGTTCTTTTGGTCACTTGTTTATTAAATATTTCCTTGAGCTAATGATATAGTTGAACCTATGACAAGCACACAATTGTAATTATGTTCCCTATAGTTAAGTGCAACTTATAATCATTTATCATAAATAAGGAAATGATTTTTTTCTTAAATTTGGATTTGAGTCCTAGTTGATGCCATAATTTAGATTTATGTGTTGTGTGGTGATTAATTGTAGCAATGGGAAGAACTTCTTATCATTCAATTGAGTTCAGTAATAATGTGTGTATTGTCTTTGTCCAGGATATGAATAGGATATTTAAAACAATCCAGTATCAAGGTTCCTATTCCATTCCACATGCCCTGTGAGTGGAAGGAATGCCCTTTTTAATACTAGAACTCCGTATCCATCTGATGAATGTGTTATTTTTTTAACCAATTCTCTCCAAAGTGATATTGTTTTCTTATTATTTCACTGTCTATGTCTACCTTTGGTGTCATTGCCTATGTTATCCACTTTTGTTTTAATTTCAGGGTAAGTATAAATACAATTATATTTTGAGGATGATTCATCTTTGCATCCATGAATTGGATATCTACAATTGAAATCTTTGATTGTGAAAAGTATTCCACTTTATTTTTCTGAGTGGTGGGTGTGTCATGTTCAACACTGGTGGTCCTTTCTCCATTATGTTAAAACAAAAGACCTAGTTTTCTTTTGTTTGTGTATATAAGATATCCACCCTTTGTGTCAACACTTCATTTATGTCCTCTACTACCGACACTCTTGTAGTTCTCTCTCTACCTTCTTTTGGTATCCATACTAGACTCTGGACTTTGGAAACTATCCTTATTTTAGTATTACGTGTGATTTGACCATATTTTAATTATGTGGATTTATAAAGTTGATTTCATTGGTGTGTCCATATTTGGTTTTCAAGTTATGGGAACCACGATTCTTGATTTTATTTGGAAATCTCATGTTGCAAGATTTTAGCATATCATAGAAAGTAGATCATTCACAATAGTTCACTACTTGATTGTAATTTTCCATACGGCGGTTGGTCCTCCAAGAACTGGGAATGATCACTATATTTTTATATTCATCCCTTCTTTGAAAAGGGCCTTTGCATTTCTCTACTACAAGTTTCATTGGCATTCAAAAGGGAATTGGTTCTCATTTATTATGTCTTTATCCTTTCCCAAATTCCATAGTCAAGAGAGATATGCCATCTATTATTATTCATATTATACATGTCATCATCACTGCAAGGATGAAGTTAATGATACTAACCTTCAATAGAAGGACTATCAAGGCCTACTAACAAAACAATTTTACCCTACAAATCATTTATAGAAAAACATGAAAATTTCCATGGCCTTGCACTCTAGTTTCAATGCTTCCAGTAGTTGGTGGATGGGTAGTATTTGAACTCTAAGCCTATTGAAAATGTGGATGCTCCATTTTTTGGTCCTCATTGATTGAAAAAATTGTTATTAGGAGTGAACCCGTTGAATACTTCTAAATGTACTTGTGCCTATAGAATGCCAACCCAGGTGACTGCTCATGCTCCATCTTCTTTACATGTCATTGTAGCTTCTAAATTTTAGCTTCTTGTTCCTTGGATTTTTCTCTTAGGCATTGATTCTCCACATCTAACAGGAATTACTTTGATTTAATAGTGCCCAACTACTCCGTAAGGGAAGTCTGTTGCTGTGAAATCTCCTCCACCCAATGCTCTAGATTCACCTTCCACAATTTGAGGCTTGATATTAAATCCCCTAGCATGGATTGAGACTCATCACAATGGTGCTTACATCTAGAAATGACAAGGTAAATTGGATCACCAGTATTGACCATTAGGGGGTTGACTCCAGTGCCAACTCCCAAGTACATAATGAAAGTATGCTTCTGTAGCTTTCTAGTCTGGGCTTATTCCCGTGTGAATGAAATATTTTTTTTTTTAAAACCCCAACATTCATCTCTCTAGTGATGAACAGGTTCGTCGCTTGTATAGCCATTTGGTTACAAAGTATGTAACTTCAGCGCTCTAGCGACTACCTGTTCGCCCTTCGTTTTCCCTTTTCAGCTTCAGGGTTGGTCAGTCTAACGACTAATATTTGTCGTTCTACCGACTAACCATGGTTTATTGACTAAGTTTGCCAAGGTTGTCTTGGTCTTTCTTGCGACTAATATTAGTCATTATACCGACTAACATTCATCGCTAGACCAACTAATTATGGTCACTAGAGTGACCAAGGTTATGGTTTCCTTAGAGATGCTAGCAAGGCTTGTGACTAAAGTTGGTCGCTAGACTAACTAATCTTGGTCGATGGACCGACGAATGGTAACTTTTCCCTATTGTGAATAGGATTCTTTTCCCGGTCGCTATACCGGCGAAGATCCTTGTGTGGTCGCTAGACCGACGAAAAAAAAAATCATCTTGGTCGCAACAACGATCGTATTCCGACAAAACTTCGTCGCAAAAACGTTCAAATTTAGTAGTGCAAACTTGAGTCACACCACACAACTTATATCAGTGGAAAAAACTTTCTCCTTTTAACACAACTTTAAGCAGTGAAAGTAACTCAAACAATTGCACAGTAGTGTACAGAACACACAACACTATTGTGCACGCAACCATCCTGGTTTCACACACCAAATGAATTATCCTTGTGCATGTAAAATGCTTCCCAGTGTGCACAAAAAATACAACCTCTAGTGTACACATAGTATTATTTGCACGCATGACCATTCCACATTTCCCAGGGGCTCATACCAAAATCATAAGGTTAACTTACAAAAAAATATCAACATTTGTCATCCTCATGCACAACTAAAAATACAGGTAATAATCACCATACTTACATGCTCAAGAAACATTAAACAAAATAACAAAAATTACTTATATGCAACAACATATAAGAATTAATCCATGTCAAAAATAGATAAATAAACACACAGAAAATGAGACAAGCACATAAAGACACTTATCTTTTATGAAAGTCACCAAATGTGCACAAAACTCAGACGCTCCTCCCAGTCATATACTATGTTTCTCATAATCTTTCATCAACAGGCCACCCCCAAGCTGGAGCTTAACTCCACCAGGGAAAAATGGGTTCCTAGTGACAGGATAAGGTCTAAAACTCAACATAATTTCTCGATACAAGGTGCTCACTACCACAACTAGCCTACAGTCTCTCATTCCCCACACACCTGTCACACCCAAGGAAGTGTTCCCCTTATCTGTTCAACAATACTTCGGCTTCCCCACTTCCCTTCTAGGGTTCCCAACAACATGTCAGATAGGAAGTCTTTGATTTTTTAAACTAATTCCCAACTCATCAGGGAACAATTCCCAACAAAAATCTCACTTCAAGAGTATGCTCATGGGCTTGACAACCTGCCTCTTCAACAACAAATCTCTCACCTAGAGACACTACTCACGAGCTGGACAAACTGTCTCTTCAACAATAAATATCTCACCCAAAGAGACTTCTCACGGGTCTGACAACCCGCTTCTCTGACAGTAAAACTCTGATTACAAAAAAAAAAAACTTACAGGCTTTTCTCTGCAGATAAGGTAATAATTGGATTTTCCATATAGTTTGACCCCCTTCTGCCTACCAGAACAATTAATGACCCTCCAAAAATACACTAAGGATAACAATTTATATTGCATTCCTTAAAATCAACACTTGTCACCTTCAGAATGTAGCTTTAGCCACTTGGTGACTCGTTCCCTACTCTTGGGAACTTTGGATAAAACAATTACCCACTACATACACTTTTCCAAAAATATTATAAAATATTCCCTAAGACTTAAGTCTCGCCCCCTTTTTCATTTCCGGTGGAGTTATCCTCCCATCCCTTTTCATCTGAGTCTGTCTACACGCAACGGCATAATATTATATTAATATTGAGAATGATTACACTTTACATGGATAGGTGCACTGGCCTATTTGCATCCTGGATCATTAGCCTCTTAATCACATAGGCTCTCAAACCTCAATACATATATATAAATCAACTCGGTGTGCACTCCCAGGTCATTCTTGTGCACTTATCATAGTGTGCAAAAAACTATAAAATGTGTGCACCCTGTCTTTGATAGCAATTTTCCGTGCACTACTCATGTGCACACAACACCGAAACTTAGTGCCAATGACTCACTAGCCTAAATGCACAATTACATTTACAATTAATACCATGGATCACCATCCTATATGTACAATTACAAAGGCCCTAGATCAGGTACATTACATTCCCCGCCCCTTATTTATGCACTATCCTCGGTGCATCATATACACATGTACATACAAAATTTTCAAAAATTTTCAAAAATATGAGGATACTCTACTTGCATAGCATCCTCGTGCTCCTAGATTGCATCATCAGGATTGTACCAGATCCATTGGACCTTTACCATATCCATGGATCGATTATGGAGCTGTTTGATTTTTTGATCCAATATGCAAACCAATCGCACTCGAAAATCATCTTCTAGCTCCACCTGAATCACATTCCAACCAATAATATGATTAGCATTGGGTACATAATTTTTAAGCAATAACACATGGAAAAATTATGAATATATAAATATGCAGGAAATGCAAACATATATGCAACAAGACCAATCCTATGTAGGATTTCAAATGGCCCACAATAGCACGTTGCCAACTTAGAACAATTCCTCAACTTCAAGGAACTGCGTCTGGATTTCACTTTTAGGAACACATGATCGTCCACTTTAAACTCTATGTGGGTTCTTCCTTTATCTGCACAATGTTTCTACCTATCTTGGGAATCCTATAAATTATTCTTTATCTTTACCATCTTCTCTTCCATTTCCCAGAGCAGATTTGTCCCAACCACTGCGCGGTCTGTTAGGTTGTCCCAACTCACTGGTGTGTTGCACCTTCTACCATAAAGTGCCTCAAATGGGCTCATCTTTAAAGATGATTGATACCCATTGTTGTAAGTAAACTCTACCAAGTGAAGGTAGTCTTCCCATTTTGATGGTTTATCCATCACATACATCCTGAGCATATATTCAATTACCTGATTTACTCTTTTTGTTTGACCATCGGTCTTAGGGTGAAATGCTATTCTAAAGTTCATATTTGTCCCAAATCCTTTGAATATCTCTTTCCAAAAGTTCGACGTGAAATTGGAATCTCTGTTAGACACAATTGTCTTAGGTACACCATGCAACTTAGAAATTCCTCACATGTATATTTCAACAATGTTGGTTTCCTTCTGCGTTGACTTCACTGGAATAAAATGGGAAGCTTTAGTAAGCTTGTCCACCACCACCATAATAAAATCATGTTGCTTAGCAATCATAGGAAACTTAGTAATGACATCCATGGTCACAACTTCCCACTTCCACTTAGAAATGGGAAAAGGTTGTAGCAAACCAGTTGGATGTCTCTGCTCAACCTTAATGTTTTGACATTCAAGGCATCTAGCAATAAAATCAACAACCTCATTTTTCATACCTAGCCAATAATATTTCTTTTTTACTGCGACAATTGTCTTCCAATATCCTGTATGTTCAGCATAAGGAACCTTATGCATATCTGACAATATCAGACTTTTCAACTACTGATAATTCGACACATAGACTTTGCGCCTATACATGAGGATGCCATCCTCCCTTAGCTCATATCCTTCAAACTTTTGTGACATACCTTGTTGTAAATTCACCTTTATTTCCACATAACACAAATCTGATTTGGTAACTTCTAAAATTATGTCACAAAAATATGAATGGTACATGCTTAGCATTGTAGCATTCATCTCATGCACCCTCCTACTAAGTGCATCAACCACTTTGTTCTCTTTTCCTCTTATATTATTTATGCCAAAGTCTCACTAAGGCACTCTAACCACCTGGTTTTCCTGGCATTTAAACTTGGTTGTCCAAACAAATACTTCAGACCACTATGATCTGTCCTAAACTCAAATCTTTTACCCATGAGATAGTGTTGCCACATATTCAAGGCATGCACTATGGCTGCCAACTCTAATTCACGAGTAACATACAACATTTCATTCTCTTTTAACTTTATTGATTCGTAGAATACCACATGCCCATTCTAACTTGGGACTCCAATGAGCCCTTCCTTGCATGCATCCGTGCACACAACAAAGACTGCATCTGGATCAACATTCTCAAAATTGATGCACTTTTTAACAAACTTTTCAAGTGCAGAAAACTCCTTTCACAATCTGGAGTCCATCCAAATCGTGCACCTTTCTTTTGCAAAGATGTAATTGGATGCATAATCTGTGAGAAGACTTTAATAAGCCCTTTGTATTGTTGGTTGTAGATCTTGATTATCTTCCTGATTCATGGGTCCTTTTTTTTTAGCCGTGTTTATACCCCAATGAATATTTTACACCCTAGAAGAATGTACACTCCTCTACATGGGGGAGTGCATAGGGGGGTTACGCCCTCTACGGGGTTCGAGGGGGTCCATCCCCCTGACTGAGGGGTCTAGAGGCAAGCGGTCCCCCGACGGGGGTTCGGGGGAGAATCCCCGAAAGGAAAAATTGCCTTGTAAATGTATATTGTAATTTCATAGTAATTCGGACCATTCATTATAAGGTCGCAGATCTGACGATATAAGTTATGTTAGGGTTTTTTCCCCTAGAAGGCAACCCTCTTTTATGAGGGAAATGTATTTTGGCTATGTATCATTGCAAATATTGTATTATGAGTGAAGAGACTGTGAGAGAAAGAAAAAGAAGTTATAATGGGTGTGTTGTAGGTTGTATCCCTTCACTTGCTAGATAATAATAAAGGAAGGACCTGACAATTTATCTGGTGGACATAGCCAACATTGGGTGAACCATGAATATATGTGTGTCTCTATTGTATTGTGTGTCTTATATGTTTTATTTTTGCATTTGTTTTATTTTATTGCTCCTTGATCCTATTTTTCTAACAACTGGTATCAGAGCGAAAGGTAACTCGCAGGAATAGAGGGTTCTTGGTTCGAGTGGGAGCAATGGCAAAAGATAGAAAGTTTAGGGTCAAGAAATTTAATGACCAAAACTGCCAGTTATGGAAGATGCAGATGGAAGATTATTTATATCAGAAGGATCTATTCCTGCCATTGAGTGGAATAGAAAATAAGTCGACAGCCATGAAGGACAAATAATGGGAGATTCTTGAAAGAAAGGCTCTAGTAATGATATGGTTGACCTTGGCGACGTCGGTGGCTTTCAATATTTCAAAAGAAAAGACAACGAAGGAGATGATGGATGCATTGGCTAAATTGTATGAAAAATCTTTGACATCCAATAATGTATTTCTAATGAAGATATTATTTAATATGAAGATGTTAGAAGGTGGGTCTCCTATAGATCATTTAAATAAATTTAATACGGTTACTAATCAACTAAGTTATGTAAAAGTAGACTTTGATGATGAGGTCAGGGCTCTTCTAATCTTGTGCTCATTTCCAAAAAGTTGGAACAACTTGGTCATGGCTATAAGTAACTCTGTCTCTGGTTCAAACACTTTAAAATTTGATATTGTTGTTGGTGTTAACCTTAGAGAGGAAATGTGACAGAAAAGCACAAGTGAGACATCAAGTAATGCGTTGAACATGGAGAACACGGGAAGACAAAAGGATAGAGGAAAGGGCTCAGGAAACTGTGGGAATTATAAGAAGGGAAGATCCAAATCCAGACTTGGAAAGATAGAGTGTTGGAATTGTGGGCAGAAAGGACATCTGAAGAAAGACTTAAGAGCTCCAAAGAAACAAAGAGATGGACAACAGGAGAAAATTCAAGAAGCAAATGTAACAGGTGATGTGTTACAAGATTCTTTGATTATTTCTATAGATAATATTTATGAGTCTTGGGTAGTATATTCAAGGGCTTCATTTCATGCCACACCCCATAGGATACATTTTCTAGATTATGTTCCAGGTGATTTTGGACAGGTTCATTTGGGTGATGATGCACCATGCAAAATTGTTGGAATGGGAAAGGTAAACATAAAGAAAAGAAATGGAAACCAATGGTTTTTGAAAGAGGTAAGACATGTTCCATATCTAAGGAAAAATACAATTTCAACATGGCACTTGGAAAGTGAAGGTTGTATATCCATATTTATAGATAAGGTGTGGAAGGTCACCAAAGGATCATTGGTGATAGCAAAAGGAGAGAATGTAGGTACATTGTATTTATGTACTGGTAATACTGACTCTTCTGTCTCTTTAGCTTCTACAAGAGTGGATACAACAATGTGGAATCATAGGCTTGGACACATGAATGCGAAGGGAATGCAGATACTTCACAAAATAAATTTGTTGCCAAATCTTAAACAAATTGATTTAGATTTTTGTGAGCATTATGTTTATGGAAAACCAAAGACAATCAAATTTCTCAGAGTTGGAAAAGAAAAGAAGAGAGAAATGTTAGAGCTTGTGCATACAGATGTATGGGAACCAGCTCAGGTATCATCTCTTGGTGGCTCTCATTATTACATTACTTTTATTGATGATACAACTAGAAAAACTTGGTTTTATTGCATTCGACAAAAATTTGATGTTTTTGATACTTTTAAGAAATGGAAAGCTTTGGTTGAGAATGAGATAGGAAAAAGGTTGAAGTGTCTCAGATCATACAATGGAGGTGAATATTGTAGCAAGGATTTTGATGATTACTGTTCATACCATGGGATTCATAAAGAGAATACAGTTCCAGGAACACCACAACAAAATAGTGTGTTGAAAAGGATGAACATGACAATCATAGAGCATGCAAGGAGTATGAGATTGCATGTTGGTTTTCCTTTACAATTATGGGAAGATGCTGAAGATATTTTTGTTTACTTAATAAACAGAGGACCTTCAAGCTCTTTGGATGGTATAATTTCAGAGGAGGCATGGAAAGGTAAAAAGGTAAACTATTATTTTTTGAAGACTTTCGGTTGTGAATCATTTGTCCATATTGACAAAGAAAATAGAACAAAGCTTGAGGAAAAATCCAAGAAGTGTACCTTTATTGGATACAGTGTTAATGATTTTGGTTATCGCTTATGGGATTATGAAAATAAAAAAATCATTAGGAGTAGAGATTTCATATTCAATGAGAAGGTCATATACAAAGATCAGTTGCAAGAAAAGAAACAGGAAAAACAAAAACAAAAATACACAGTGCTTGATGAGATCACTGAAAAATAAATTCCAAAGGTACCAAAAAATAAAAATGTACAACAACATGATCAACAAGTACCTCAAACTCCTACAAGTGTTGTTAGAATATCTACCAGGTTAAGTAGACCCCCTGAATGATACTCTCCTTCATTGTATTATTTATTGTTGACAAATTTTGGTGAACCCGAATGTTATGAAGAGGTAATGTAGGTAGACACTAAAAAGAAATGGGAGGAAGGAATGAAAGAGGAAATGGATTCCTTGGTAAATAACCAGACTTGGGACTTGGTTCAGTTACCTGCAGGAAAAAGATCATTGCAGAATAAATGGGTTTACAAGTTGAAGGAAGAAGATGGAGGAAAAAAGCGGTACAAGGCTAGACTTGTTGTAAAGGGGTTTGCACAAAGAAAGGTATAGATTTTGATGAAATATTTTCTCTTGTTGTTAAAATGATTTTAATTAGGACTATTTTAAGTCTTGTGGCAGTAGAATATTTGCATCTTGAACAGTTAGATGTAAAAACAACTTTTCTCCATGGGGATTTGGAGGACGAGATTTATATGAAACAACCACAGGGGTATGAGGTCAAAGGGAAGGAAAATTTAGTATGGAGGTTGAAGAAGAGCTTGTATTTCCTAAAGAAAGCTCCAAGGCAATGGTATTTGAAGTTTGACAGGTTTATAATAAAACAAGGTTATAACAGATGTCATTTTGATCACTGTGGCTATTTTAAAAGGCTAGAAAATGGAAGCTATATTATCTTGCTATTGTATGCAGATGACATGATTGTTGTAGGGTCTAATATGAAATATATACATGTGCTCAAGAAGAAATTAGCTAATTCATTTGCAATGAAGGATTTGGGTGCTGCAAAGAAAATCCTTGGTATGAGAATAACAAGAGACATGAAAAATCGCAAGTTGAAATTGTCTCGGGGTGAGTATATAGAGAAGGTGTTGGAAAGGTTTAGAATGCAGAATGAAAAACATGTCATTACACATTTGGAAAGCCATTTCAAATTAAATAAGGAAATGTGTCCCAATGCACAATAGGAGATAGAATACATGTCCAGGGTCCCTTATTCATCAGTAGTTGGCAGCTTGATTTATGTGATGGTTTGCACAAGACTGGATATTGCACATGCAGTGGGAGTTGTGAGTAGGTATAGGAAAAATCCAAGTAAAGAACATTGGGAGGCAATAAAGTGGATTCTCAGGTATTTGAGAGGTATTGCTACTCATGCATTATGTTTTGGAGGTTCAGACACTGTTCTACAGGGTTATGTTGATTCATATATGGCAGGTGATAAAGATAGCAGGAGGAGCACCAAAGGGTATGCTTTTACTCTAGGTGGAACAATAGTAAGTTGGATTTCGAAACTGCAAAATCTTTTTTCACTTTCAACAATAGAGGCAGAGTATGTTGTTTCTACAGAGGCTAGTAAAGAGATGATTTGGTTACAGAGGTTTATGGAGGATTTAGGAAAGAATCAAGAGAATAGAAGGTTGTATTTTGATAGTGAGAGTGCCATTCATCTTGCAAAGAACTCAACCTTCCATTCGAAGACTAAGAATATATAACTCAAGTACCATTTCATACGATCCATCTTGGAAGACGAACATTTGAAGTTTGAAAATATGCACACTAGCCAGAATCCTGCAAACATGTTAACTAAGGGAGTAACCAGGGAGAAACTGAGTTCCTTCTCAGTTTCAATTGGTCTTCAAGCATACAGGTGAAGATGAGAAATTTGTCAGGTCCAAGAAGGTTCATAGTCCAACAGATACAACAACGATGGAGTTGTTGAGATAGGTCTCCAAATGGGAAATTGTTGGCTGTGGAGCCTGATTATATTCCTGATTTAGAGGTATTTGTTTTTAGTCGTGCTTATACCCCATGAAGACTTTAAACCCCGGAAGAATGTACACTCCACACAGGGGAGTGCAGAGGGGGGTTACCCCCTTTGCAGGGTCTAGGGGCAAGCAAGGGTTCGGGGACAAAGCCCCCGAAGGAAAAATTGCCTTGTAAATGTCTATTGTAATTTCATAGTAAACATGGACCGTTCATTATAAGGTCGCAAATCTGACGATAAAAGTTATGTTAGGTTTTTTTACCCTAGAAGAAAACCCTATTTTATGAGGGAAATGTATTGTGGCTATGTATCATTTCAAATATTGTATTTCTAGTGAAGAGACTGTGAGAGAAAGAAGAGGAGGTTACAATGGGTGTGTTGTAGGTTGTACCCCTTCATTTGTTGGATAATAATAAAGGAAGGACATGGAAATTTATATGGTGGACATAGCCCACACTGGATGAACCGCGTATATCTGTGTCTATATTGTATTGTGTATCTTCTATGTTTTATTTCCACATTTGTTTTATTTTATTGCTCTACGATCTTGTTTTTCTAACATGCAATAACATGCAAGTCCCATAACGTACCTTACCTTTGCGAAATTTCTTGGTGATGGCCATTGTTCAATGGATTTTATATTTTATGGATCCACAGCTATTCCATCCTTGGAAATGATATGACTCAAATAATTAATTTTTCATTGATAAAATGAGCACTTGCTTAACCTTGCATAAAGTTGATGCTCCCTCAATACTTGTAGCACCATCCTCAAGTGTTGTTTGTTCTCTTCTTCAAACTTTGAGTAAATCACTATGTCATCTAGAAATACATTGACAAAATTATCTAAATACTCTCTGAAAACTCAATTCATCAGACACATGAAGGCAACTGGTGCATTTGACAACCCAAATGGCACTACTGTGAACTCATAATTCCCATACCTTGTTCTGAAGGTAGTCTTGTTGATGTCTTCTTATTTAATTCTCACCTAGTGATATCCATATATGCGATCGATCTTTGAAAATATCTGTGCACCTTCTAGTTGATTAAATAGGTCATCTATCCTTGGCAAACAATACTTGTTCTTTATAGTTACCTTGTTAAACTGCCTAAATTCAATACAAAGCCTCAACATACCATCCTTCTTATTCACGAACAATAATAGGGAACCATAAGACGATATGTTGTTGGTTTGTTATATTATTTTCAGTTAAATTCTAGTTGAGGTGGATTGACTGATAGTCGAATTCGAAGGAATCGACAACAAGTTGAAGGTCAAGGTGGTTCGACCGGGTAAATTCGAAGTCGAAGACATCGATAGCAAGTCGAAGGTCGAGGTGGTTTGACCGGGTAAATTCAAATTCGAAGACATCGACAACAAGTTGAAGAGGTAAACTGATAAGATTTCAAAAGGCGGGTGTGTGGAAACCGACTAAAGACCAAATGATGGTCGATTGGTAATCCGAGTTGGTAGTCGATTGTAACAGAATCCTGAAATTTGCAGGATTTGTAGCCAATGGTCTGTGCGGATTTGTAATTGTCTTTGGGCACCTTTTATTTAGGGTTTTTCCTACTATAAAGCCTATAAAGAAGGCATGTTGTAATGTTGTAAAGGATAATCGCTAATGAATAATCATAGAGGTTGTTGGTCATGCAGATGTAAGCCGAATTGGCTATAGGGTTTTTCTTGTGTAAATCAAGAAGGTATGATGTCGATTGTGTCTTAGGTGTAGACCAAGGTTAGGCATATAACCTTTTATTTTAAATGAATAAGACAACAAGAGATCAGAATGCTCAAGAAATGTTGGTTTTCTTGTTTGGGTTTCCAGGGAAAAATCTTTGTGTACTATGTGTTTACTTTGTTATTTACTTTCTTGTTTAAATCATTCTTCCTCTCTTTTGCTAAGTTTAGTGTGCAAGTGTTCCTTATTTCCTAACATGTGGTATCAGAGCGAGGTTTAATAATATTGGATCTGAGCTAAACCCTAGGTTTAGTAAGAGTCGTAAGTCAAAAATATTTAAATATTGTGTTAAATAATGATGAGCAACTCAAGAATAGAGATTGAAAAATTCAATGGCCATAATTTTGAGCTTTGGAAGCTTAAAATTGAATATCTCCTTGTAGATCAAGAACAATGGGAAACAATTTGTCCAGGTATGATTATGACATTTATGTCAACGAAAGAATGGGATAAAATCGAGAGAAGGGAAAGGAGTATGATTCAACTTTGTCTTGCAGATTCGATACTGTTGAATGTCTCAAGTGAAGATTTGGCCAAGAAATTGTGGGACAAGTTGGGGAGCTTGTACCAATCGAAATCCCTGGTAAATAAGTTGTTTCTCGAGAAGAAAATGTATCTTCTGAGGATGAGTGAGGGAAGTTCAGTGATTGAGCATTTAAATGTGTTTAATACCATTATAAGGCAGTTATCTTTTGTGGATATTAAAATCAATAAGGAGGAGAAATGTGTTAGCCTATTATGTTCTTTACCAGACTCTTGGGATAGCTTAGTTGTGACTATAGGGAGAAATTCAACCACAATAGTGCTAAAAGACGTGGTTGCATCTCTAATGTCAAAATAAATGAGAAGGAAGAACATGGAAGGATTTACCAAAGATGCATTAGTAGTGAGAGGTCGACCAGTTCACAGAGATAAAGGAAAATTCTCTGGTAGAAAGTATTAGTCGAAGGGTAGATCTAAATCCCATGTTCAGTTGATGAGAAGATGTTGGAAATGAGGTAAAGATGGGAATTACAAAAGGGACTACAATTCAAAGGCAATGGAATTCAATACAGGATTCGATGAGAAGAATTCGACTAAGAGAAAGATGACTCCAGATATGGGAGGGAATGTGTACCTAGTGTCGACTAGTACACAGTCAGATCAAGATGTTTGGTTGATCAAATCAGGAGAATCCTATCATATGACACCACATAGAGAATGGTTTTACGAATATGAATGATATGAAGGAGGAGATGTGTTATTGGGGGACGACTCGACAACCAAAATTTTCGAATGAGGAAGAGTTCGATTGATACTACAAGATGGGAGGAGTAGAACCCTTCCAGGTGTGCTACACATTCTGAGTTTTGAAAGAAACCTGATATCTGTCAGCAATATGAGTGATGCAAGGGTGCACACTCTATTTCAGAAGGATACATGTAATATGGTCAAAGGTGTGATGGTATTAATGAAAGGAGTTCAAATTGGAACCCTATACAGGTTATTAGGGAATTTCTACTCGACTGGATGCAACAACATCGTTGTTCCTAAAGTCAACTTGAATTGAATTGACTTGGGATGATTCAATTCAATATGACTTGACAAGTCATCATAAAGTTGACCCATCCATGATATGGCATGAGAGGATGGGACATATTGGAGAAAAAGGACTTCGATATTGTTAGGATATGAAAGACACTTCCACACTAATCCTAGCAGAGGAGAAGAATAATTTAGTCAAGAATGAAATTGACACAAGCAATCACAAAGTACACCAATATTTTACCCTGGAAACCCTTAACCAGGTGTTGGCGGCCGAAAGTCACTCCTGGATTGCTAGCAGGAGCAGAGCCCGACGCCCATCAGTTTAATGTCACGATTAGTTTAAGGGTGATCAAATGGAGGAAGGCTCAGAACAGCATCGTGTCAACTCAGAAACTAGACCAGGCATGCATGAAAGAGTGAGGTCTTGATAAACTCCAAACAGTGGGTCGTAGTAAAGGGGTGAGTAGGTGGAAGACTTACGCAAGAAGGGTGCAAGGGTCTATCACAGACATCCGGTTTGCAACAGACTGAAGAAGAAAGCATTCGAACGCAAAATCCTTTCACATTCAAATACAAATAACAGAAAACACAACAAAGTCACAACAAATCCTTTATCATAACAAGATTGCTAAGTTCGCGTGAATCCTTCAACTATGAACTCTCCAGCATAAGACGAAACCAAATGGAAAGAAAAGAAGAACTGTTTGTTATAAACCAAGAAGTCTCAAACACAGAGGCATAACCAGGAAACCAGAGTATTTGCTGAAACTTTACAGTCGGGAGCTTAGCTCTACCATTGATAGATACAAAAATGGCAAAAATGCCTACATATACTCAAAACAACAACAGCAGCGGAACCAAGAAGATGCATTAAAAGCTTTGCGTCTGCATGGCTTCTGACAGTCAACATCTGAAAGATCGTGCAACTTATGTCAGACGCAATCTTAATTGTTTTGACAGTTCCAACGGCGAATCGACATGCCTTAAATTCATGGCCGTGATCTCCCATAAAGGCAGAGGCGATATCTAACCACCACCAACTGCTTCAATAACTGCTTCTTGGGATTGAGAATGGCTCAGCCAACTCAGCTCCTCGGGATGGGGAAGACTTCTCGCACTGCCACCTGGAATAACTGAATAGCTTGAGGGACAGGCATGGAGGCCAGTGCGGAGGATGAGGCGCATGACAGGAATGGTGATGCCGGGCTATAAGGGCGTGGAAGGAGTGATGGAATGAGAGAAGAATGACAGAGGACGATTCATGGGGGAAGACATCAAGTAGAAGGGAAGAAGACGAAAGAAGTGAACTCGCCTTCGGGTGAGAGGCCGATGTGGAAAGGAAAGGAACGGGATATGTGGCGAGCAGCAAGTGGATGGTGAGAAAAAGAGAGAACCACGCGGACCAAAGGATGAGGTGGACGAGAGACACACGGCAGCGGGAGAAAGGTGGACTGGAAGATGAGAAGGCAGGAGAGTGTCCCACGCTAGATAAACATGGAGCGGCTGAGAAGGGCGGGGTTATTTAAGCGCCATTGATCTGGGCGCCTCGATCGTGGCCGTCGAAAAGCTGCATATGGGATTCCAGACCCCCCCCCTCTACTTAAAGGTAGAAAGGCGGGGGGGTCCGGAATGGTCTTCATTGTCGTTGATCCGGGCACACTGATATGGATCGTCGGAGAGGTGCGCCCCCGATTCCGGACCCCCCCCCCCGCTTAAAGGTAGAAAGGAAAGGGGGGTCCGGAATCCAACGCGTGCCGTTGATCCGGGCGCGTGAATCTGGACCGCTCGGACTTGCTCGTTGCTTACCATGGGCGCATTATCGCCCAAAACTTAGGACAAATGGGTTTTTAACCCCTTCTTTTGCTATCTAATCCCCTCTACAAGAAATATCGCTAACATTTGGCTTCATGGGGGATAGAGTCGTCCCTGTGATGCTCTAAGAACTCTTTTGCAGACTTAGTGCCTTTGTTGTTGGGCTATGGAGTCATTTATTAGTCCGAAAAATGAAATAAAAACAATATTTACAAAACA
>ML793487.1:33348-74897 GCA_009831015.1 Picea engelmannii | reverse complement strand
TGCAATAAGCTAGATCCTAAGTCAGTGTCTAAGGCATAGATGGGATGATTAGTGGGGTTTGCTTCATCACTGACTATGTAGGCTAGCTGAGCTTCTCTGTATAATCTCCTATGTTCCCCCCCAAAGACCGGGATGGTGGCATATGTGAGGTCCATCTACAAGGTTCCCCCCAGTCTCTTTATCTAGGATCTTGACAACAGCATGCCAAACTTAGGGGGGACATCGGCTACCACAATATCCATGACCATACTCTTCATGGGTAGCTGAAACAGGGAAACTACCAGGTCCTTGATGACTCCCAAACACTGTACCCTCCTGGAGTCAAAGGAATATAGGTCATGATAGGCTCTGGTGACTTCTAATCCTAATTCTTCCATGACGGCTTTAGGCATGAGGTTGTGGGAGGCCCCTGAATCCATTAAGCAATTATGCAGCACTTTGTCATGTATGTTCAGGGAGGTGTAGAAGGGAGGGGATGAATCATCTCTGTCTTCTACCATGGGACCTAGGATCACTGCAGGTCTTTCATCTTGGAGGCTTATGAAGTCTGTAGAAGGGATAGAGGCTTCGGATTTCAACAGGTCGGAGAAGCGTTTTTTGAATTCCCCATGTTTGATTAACTCAGTGAGGGGCACAGGGATTTTGATCTTTTGAATTTCATGCTCGAAATCGAAAAAAGATGTAAGCTTTGGAATTTCTCTAATCCCAGGAGCATGATTTTGGATGATAGGGGAGAGAGGTTGGGCCTTCTTACCTTTGTGGTTGTCTGCTACCTCATCAGCAGGCTTCTCTGCTCTGGTGGATGACTCAGGAACATCAGGTGCTGCTGCCCTCTTGTCTGATCTCAGGCTATACCTGCCTCGGCCACCGCCAGCTTTGTCTCCCTTGCTTAGTTCATTTAGCTGATTGTTCATGAGGGATTCCTCATATGCTGACTTAGTTAATTGGGGGAAAGGAGGAATGACTTCTACAGAGAGGATTTTAGGCTCAGGCTCATCTGTTTCTCTTTCTTCTTCGTCAGCTACAAAATTGTTCTGGAAGGGAGCCTGAATCCTTTGGTCATCTCTGTCCCTTTCCTTCTCCTTGTGCATAGTTGGAGGAGCAAAATTGTTTGGCCTTCTGAAACCTCCTCTGTTCTCGGTGTTCTGAGGGCCTTTGTTCATTTGTTTTCTTTCCGCTTTTAATCTCTCCATCTCTTCTTTCAGAACGTTCACTAGCTGGGTCAGCTCATTTACTTGAGGGTGGGGAAATGATGGGCCGGAGATGTTGGAGCCAGAAACTGAGGCTTCTGACTTTCCTTTTCTTCTGTCTGTGTCGACCTTGTTCCTCAGTCTGTCGGCTGCTAATATATTAGATTCCACCTCTATAGCTGCATCTTGCATCTGATCTAAAGAGGTGGCTCTCCTTTCTCTTAATACGAGACAGAAGTCGGGATCAAATGCACTAGCATATGAAATTTGAGCAGAGGCTTCTGAAGGCTTTATTTCTGCAGGAATCTTGTTGTACATCTTATTGAATCTTTTGGAAAAGTCAGAAACTGACTCTCCTTCCTGCTTCCTCAGGGACCCAAACTCAGTCATGTAATAAATGTAATCTTTCCTATCCCCCCACTGCCTCAGGAAAACATTATCCAGGGCTTCAATACCAGCAATAGATCCAGGGGCCAGTCCCCTGAACCACTTCCTAACCTCACCATCCAAGCTCTGGACAAAAAATCTCATCCAGAAATCTTCGTTTTCAATATTGAGGTTGTCTGCATAACTGTAAAAAGAAGCTAAGTACTCTTCAGCAGTTATATCTCCCTCCCCAGTGAACTTGGGCATATATTTCAAGTAGTCTCCAGCAGGGAGGGGATTCATGGGATGAGGCAGGACCAAAGGAGCATATCTAGCAGCGACTATGGCATCCATTCTGTTCGGAGGGGGATTAACACCAGCCATAGGGACGTTGAGTGGAGGAGAACTCAGAGGAGATGGAGTGTGAATAGGTGAGGTAGGAAAAGAGGTCCTCGCAGGAGATGATGGGGAAAACAGAGAGAAGTCCAAGGGGCTTGAGTGTACAGGTGTCTCTCTCTGCGCAGCAGTAGTAATCAAAAGAGGAGTGGTGAAACCTCCTGAGGGGGGAGTGACAAGGATCTCTCCCTCTGATACTAGACCAGGAGGAGAAAACTCAGCAGGAACACTCCCGAAGTTCAGAAAACGGGAAACCTCGGAGGAAGTACGACTAGGAAGATGAAAATCAGAGAATGGAGTTTTTACAGAAGGGGATGGCGTATTACCTTTTTCATCGATGGGAACTTCTCCTGCAGATCTCTTTCCCTTTCTGCGCACCGCTTCCAAGTCTGCTTCTGGTGTGGCTAAAGGCAGGTGTGGATTAGACCTTGTGTGTCTGCCTCTCGAAGCCACAGCTGATAGAACAGGTTCTCCCCAGTGGAGTCTTCACAGTGGAGTCGCCAGGTGCACAATAGCAATCTTCTGGTTCTGATATCTGATGCACCTTCAGAAATCAGTTGATCTTTTTCGTTCAATCCTAGGGAATATATTCAACATTGTCCCCGGCAACGGCGCTAGAAATGTTGGCGGTCGGAAGTCACTCCTGGATTCCTAGCAGGAGCAGAGCTCGATGCCCATCAATTTAATGTCACGATTAGTTTAAGGGTGATCAAATGGAGGAAGGCTCAGAACAGCATCGTGTCAACTCAGAAACCAGACCAGGCATGCATGAAAGAGTGAGGTCTTGATAAAATCCAAACAGTGGGTCATAGTAAAGGGGTGAGTAGGTGGAAGACTTATGCAAGAAGGGTGCAAGGGTCTATCACAGACATCCGGTTTGCAACAGACTGAAGAAGAAAG
Source organism: Picea engelmannii (assembly GCA_009831015.1). NCBI lineage: Eukaryota > Viridiplantae > Streptophyta > Pinopsida > Pinales > Pinaceae > Picea > Picea engelmannii. The sequence continues at coordinate 72,045 of ML793487.1, read as the reverse complement.
CATTCGAACGCAAAATCCTTTCACATTCAAATACAAATACCAGAAAACACAACAAAGTCACGACAAATCCTTTATCATAACAAGATTTCTAAGTTTGCGTGAATCCTTCAACTGTGAACTCTCCAGCATAAGACGAAACCATATGGAAAGAAAAGAAGAATTGTTTGTTATAAACCAAGAAGTCTCAAACACAGAGGCATAACCAGGAAACCAGAGTATTTGCTGAAACTTTACAGTCGGGAGCTTAGCTCTACCATTGATAGATACAAAAATGGAAAAAATGCCTACATATACTCAAAACAACAACAACAGCGGAACCAAGAAGATGCATTAAAAGATTTGCGTCTGCATGGCTTCTGACAGTCAACATCTGAAAGATCGTGCAACTTATGTCAGACGCAATCTTAATTGTTTTGACAATTCCAACGACGAATCGACGTGCCTTAAATTCATGGTCATGCTCTCCCATAAAGGTGGAGGCGATATCTAACCACCACCAACTGCTTCAATAACTGCTTCTTGGGATTGAGAACGGCTTAGCCAACTCAGCTCCTCGGGATGGGGAAGACTTCTCGCTCTGCCACCTGGAATAACTGAATAGCTTGAGGGACAGGCATGGAGGCCAGCGTGGAGGATGAGGCGCATGACAGGAATGGTGATGCCGGGCTATAAGGGAATGGAAGGAGTGACGGAATGAGAGAAGAATGACGGAGGACGATTCATGGGGGAAGACATCAAGTAGAAGGGAAGAAGATGAAAGAATCGAACTCGCCTTCAGGTGAGAGGCCGACGTGGAAAGGAAAGGAACGGGATATGTGGCGAGCAGCGAGTGGATGGTGAGAAAAAGAGAGAACCACGCGGACCAAAGGATGAGGTGGACGATAGACACACGGCAGCGGGAGAAAGGTGGACTGGAAGATGACAAGGCAGGAGAGTGGCCCACGCTGGATAAACATGGAGCGGTTGAGAAGGGTGGGGTTATTTAAGCGCCGTTGATTTGGGCGCCTCGATTGTGGCCGTCGGAAAGTTGCATATGGGATTCCGGACCCCCCCCTCTGCTTAAAGGTAGAAAGGCGGGGGGGGGTTCCAGAATGGTCTTCATCGCCGTTGATCCGGGCGCGCTGATCTGGACCGTCGGAGAGGTGCGCCCCCGATTCCGGACCCCCCCCCCCACTTAAAGGTAGAAAGGCAAGGGGGGTCCGGAATCCAACGCGTGTCGTTGATCCGGGTGCACGAATCTGGACCGCTCTAACTTGCTCGTTGCTTACCATGGGCGCATTATCGCCCAAAACTTAGGACAAATGGGTTTTTAACCCCTTCTTTTGCTATCTAATCCCCTCTACAATAAATATCGCTAACACCAGGAAAACCAACATTCCTTTGAGCATTCTTCTCACTTGTTTTCTTACTCAATCAAAATAAAAGGTTACATGTCTAACCTTGGTCCACAACTAAGACACAATCGACATAATACCCTCTTGCACATGAAAGAACAACCTTGTAGCCAATTAGGCTTACATATGCATGACCAACAACCTACACTTACACATGCATTAACCTGCAAAAGTGGATTTTACAATTACCTTACAACAACATCCTTTATGGCCTTACAAAATGCCTACTTATAGGCTTTACAATAGGCAAAAATCTAAATATTGGTGCCCAAAAACGGTTATAGATCCATGCATATCATTGGCTACAAATCCCGAGATTCTGTTACAGTCGACTCCAAGTCAGTTTTACCAGTCAACCTTCATTCGGTCTCTAGTCGATCATCTCACACTCACACTTCGACCTATTGTCAGTTGACTTTTTGTCAATATCTTTGACTTCGACTTTACCCCATAGATTCCCTCGACCTTTGACTTGTTGTCAATCCACCTCAATTTTGACCTGTTGTCGATCCACCTCGAATTTGACTTGTCTTCGATCCACCTCGACTTCAACCATCAGTTGATTCACCTTGACCAGACTTTCACTGCGAAGAATATAACAACCCAAAATTCTCCCACTTGTTGTCTTATTTGTTGAAAGAGGAGATTCCTGAACTTTTTTTCATAGACCTAGGGTAGCAATGCCCATTTCCTCTCTGCACCAATAGAACTTCACATCAGTCACAGACTTGGTCAATGAGTCTACTATGTTTTCCAACATGTCTACTTTCTCTACTAGAACCTTGTTACCTTCCACCATGTCTCTTATGAAATGGTATTGTACATCAATGTGCTTAGTCTTTGAATGATAAGCAGGGTTCTTTGCTAGAAATATTGCATGTTGACTGTTTCAACTTACCTTCATAGCTCTCTTCTCAAACCTGATTCCTGAACACAACCTTTGAATCCATACCACTTCTTTTCTTCGATGAGTGGCCGCCATGTATTCAACTTTTTTTGTTGACAAGGATACAACTGCATGTTGCTTACTCATCCATCTTATTTCTCCACGAAAAATATTGAAGACATATCTATTGGTCGACCTCCGTCGATCCAAATCTCTATCCCATTTGGCATCGACAAAGACATGTACATATAATTTACCACTGTCACCTCAAAATTTTCCTTGGTAGCATATATCATAGTCTTTCATGCCACACAAATACTTGAATACTCTCTTGATAGTTTTCCAGTGCTCCTTTCCAGGTGTCAACATGTACCTTATTAACACTCCCACTGCATGGGCAATGTCTGGTCGAGTGCATACCATCACATGCATTAGACTACCAACCGCACTTGCATAGGGAACACATGCCATGCCCTATATTTGTTCCTCTGTCTTTGTGTTGGAAATACTAAAACAACTGAGAGGGGGGGGGGTGAATCAGTTGTTTATGAGCTTAAACAATTTTATACCTTTTAAAAATTATTAATCTTCCTTCAAGTGATCATCAACAATATACAGCATATGAACAATAAAAGTAAAGACCATCAGTCATACATAAAGTACACACAGAGACAGATTTTCACGAGGAAACCCATAAAGGGAGAAAACCTCTTCTTCTTCGAAATGATAGGCAGTCTTTTTCAGTTCTGTACATCATTTACAATTGAGCACCAACTCAATGTGAGGCTGCTACCTCTGTTTTACAAGCTGCAACTTGCTTGAGAGCACCAACTCTCTGGTTTCTCTAGCACCCACTAGAAGGAAGCACCAACTCCCTGAATATTCTAGCACCAACTAGATGGAAGCACCAACTTCCTGAATGTTCCAGCACCAACTGGATGGAAGCACCAACTTCCAGTTACACAGGTTCCAACCTGTATAACTGAGAACACTTGTTCTCCCTAGCACCACCCTGCCACCCTGGTTTCTCTGGCTGCAACCAGATGGAAGCTACAACTTCCTATGTTCAAGCTCCCACTTGAACCTCTGAGGAAAATTGTCCTCCCAAGCACCTCCCAACCTCCCTAAAATATAAATGATCAAATAAACATTCAACTTTACAGATAAGTCTATTCTTACCAATCTTTCTTTGTTCTGTAAATCTGGTCTTCTGCACACTATTCTGTTGCTCTTCTCTTCCTCTGTCTGTTCAGTAGGTATGCTCTGCATTACCTCATTCTCTCATTTTGATCTCCTTTTTCTCTTTCTTTCATTCTGCTCTTATACTCAATCTCCTCCTGCACATCCTCTCCTCTACTTTCCTTACAGTTTCATTATTTTTCACATACAGAACGACCAACCCAATTTTGTCTCACTCATTTTCTTTTATACACACCACCTTGACGGTTCTACTTCACCTTCCAATAAGAAAACTAAGGACACCTGTCTTAGCAAATGAAATGATAACTAATTCGCAATCAAGAATCCGTTTTGTTTAGCAGAATCGTAACTGATGAGTTACCTGTGTGTGAAGAAATAGTAACCCTTAGATCTCATTCAAGTCTTATCCGCACCGTAGGATGACCTTTATTATTTTTTCCTTTTTAAATCAGGTTTCAGCATTCCTTATGATGCTGAGCCGAAGCGACTCTTTAGATTCCTCCAATGGAATCCCTCTGCAAATGCCCGATCCATAGGTCCTTTCGCTTACCTTGTCACGGTCTCTGCACCTAACTGTGGTTATCCCCGACTCTCTATCGGGGTTCGGAGTTTCGCACTTCCTGATGTCGAGAGTTTCTCACCTCTCCAATCCCCGATTACCGATGCACCCCTTTCCACGCGCTAGCCCTGCTGACTATAGGCCTTGGCCCATATGACTGTCAACACATGACCTCGGTCAAACCTCTCATTGAGGTTTCGGCATTTTCGATGTCACCATGCACATTCCTATGGGATTCCTGATCCTCCAATCCCCGATGTGTCCCTTCACACGCTGGCCCTCCCAGCTCATCTCCCGCTCATATGACCAACTCCCGTGACCACAACCTTATTCTGTCGGGGCTACGGGGTTCGCGAGTTCGAGATGCATGAATTCCTTGCTCCCGGGATCTCCGATATCCCGATATCCGATGTGAGATGCCACATGTCCTCCCACGCCGACTCCTCTTGGATCCTTGACACGCGTCCTATCTGAGATCCACTGCTGTGGTCTCTTCTCGTAGTTCGGGGTTCAACAGGCCTCGCACCCTTAGTCTCAAGACTTCCGATATGCCGACGATGCTTGATCCTTTGCCACCTGTCCTTCCAGATGGACGGTTCTTATTAGGTCGGGTTTTCCATGAAGAAATTCCCCGACTTCTGGTCAACGGGATTGTCGATATCTCGACTCTCGATATGCCAATGGATGGCCTCCCTGTCGGGGTTGTTCCCAGTGGCGCTCGATCGCTGCCACACGTCCTCTTCAAGTGGACGGTCCCGATCTCGTCAGGATTTTGGGACTTCCAATGCCCTGGTTCCCTCGACCTTGAGAACTCCGATTCTTCGATGCATCTCCATTGACTAGAATCAACAGTTCAGATTCAATCCTTAATCTGACGGATCAGATTACATCGCGATTTCGCATATCGCGAAATCTGCACTCTTGATGTCAAGTGACTTTGTCACTTCACAGTTCTGATCCCCGATGCCCGATAAGGACTGTAAACTACGGTCCAGATTCATTTTGGATTCAATGGTTACGATTGAACCGTGATCTTGTTGCATTCTGTCTGATACAAACCCATCAATGACAACAACCATTCGTTGTCTGCAAACTTTCCATCAATGACAACAACCATCAACACACATTCGTTGTTTGTTCAATATTTGCCAACACTATGGACATTGTTCAACAGTAAGCCATCCCACAGGAATTGGCACCTTCATCGGTTTACAATCCTACATGTTGAATCATTTCAAAACTATTTCAATATACTGCATCTGATTCAACTAGATGTTTCTAGCGGCTTGATCTCTCTTAATCTCCATTCCCAGAATGAAGTTAGCTGCATCGATATCCTTCATGTCGAACTTGGAGTATAGCTTCTTCTTCACATCCTTTATTGTGTCCATGTTTCCAATCAGCAAGATGTCATCGACATACACAACTACATATATGAAACGCCCACCTTCTTCCTTGGAATATATGTAGTGATCAACTTTGCTTCTCACAAATCCCAAACTAAGGATGTAGGTGTTAAACTTATGATACAACATCCTTGGTGATTTATTTATATCATAAAGGAATCTTTTGATTTTGCACACCAACTCTTGCTTTCCCTTTACTACAAATTCTTCAGGCTATTTCATGTAGATTTCTTCTTCTAGGTCCCCATGTAGGAATTTTATCTTCACATCCATCTATTCTATCTCCAGATCGAATGTTTCATCCAGAGACATTAGTACTCTAATGGAAGTTAGTTTTGTAACAGGGGAAAAAATCTCACCAAAGTCGATTCCCTCGACTTGGGAATATCCTTTCTCTACTAGTAGAGATTTGAACTTCTCGACTTGTCATGTGACATTCATCTTCTTCTTGAACACCCACTTTCTACCAACGAGCTTTCTTACACTAGGTAACTTGACTAAATCCCATGTCTCATTCGTGTACATGGATTCCATCTCTTCGATCATGGAATCCTTCCATAGTTTACCCTATGTTGATTCGACTGCATCACCGACTGACTGGGCTCATCATCGATGGAAGTTAACATGAATGCAAAATGGAATTCAGGCGGCCTATACCTTTCGATTGGCTTTCTTACCCTTTAGTTGTTCCACCTCTTCCTCAAATTCAATCGACTCATATAAATCATCTTCTTTGTTCCTCAGTTCAAACTGCACTGTATGAGGATTATTCTCGTTCTAAACAAATTCCTCAAGCTCAGACTTACCTCTGAATTCTATGAAGACCACATCTCGACTGTACATTTTTATCCTTGATGTAGGATCCCAAAGCTTATATCTTTTCATCCCTTCTTTGTATCCAATGAAAATACATTTGACTACCTTCTTGTCCAACTTGCTCCTCTTTTCCTTAAAAACATGCACAAATGCATCACAACCAAATACTTTGAGATGTGCCACTGAAGTATTCTTACCAAACCATACCTCATTTGGATTCATGTCAACTAGTGTCGATGAAGGAGACATATTCACCATATATCTTGCAGTTTCAACTGCCTCCTCCCAAAATTCGTGTGCGAGCCCAGCACCACTGGTCATGCTCCTTTCCTTATCCATCAATGTTATGTTCATTCTCTCGAAAAATCCATTTTGTTGTGGGGTATATGGTGTGGTATTTTTTCATGCTATTCCACATTGATTACGGAAATGATCAAATTCCTTTCCACAAAATTCACCACCATTGTCAGTTCTCAACACTTTAATCCTCTTCTCTGTCTGGTTTTCCATGAGAGCTTTAAACTCCTTAAATCTGTCGAAAACCTATGATTTATTCCTCGGGAAATATATCCATGTCATCCTGGAAAAATAATCTATGAAGGAGACATAATACATGGATCCACCAAGTGAAGGAACTATAACCAGGCCATACACATCACTCTGCACCGGTTCTAAAATCCTATTTTCCCTTGTCTCTCTAGATGGGAACCTCACCCGACTTTGTTTTTCATATATGAAATGTTCACAAAATTTGACTTCTAAACCACATTCAGGAAAAACTTCGACCATACCTTTGCTTTGCATATATAGAAGTCCCTTTTCTCTAATGTGTCCCATTCTCTCGTTCCATAGCCTATTCGGGTCGATTTCATCATGTCTTGTTGAGTCGATTTGAATCAACTTATCTCGAGTTGATTCGAGTCACAGTCAATTCAATTTTAGGAGCAACGATGTTGTTTCATCTAGTCGAGTCTACATTCCCTAATAGCTTGTACATGGTACCAATCCAAACTCCCTTCATTAATACCATTGCACCTCTGACCATCTTGCATATATCCTTTTGAAACAGAGTATGCACACCTACATCACTCATCTTGCTGACAGATATCAGGTTTCTTGTCAAACTTGGAATGTGTAGCACACCTAAAAGGGTCCTTTTTCTCCCATATTGCAGTTTCAGTGGGACTCTTCCCCATCCAAAAGTTTTAGTTTTCAAGTCCTCCCCCAAGAACACATCACCTTCATCATATATTTCATATTCACATAACCATTCTTTATATGGTGTCATATGATAGGATGCTCCTGAGTCGATCAACCAAACATCTTGATTCGACTGTGTACTAGTTGACGCTAGGTACACATCACCTCGCTTGTCTGAGTTTGTGTTTCTCTCAGTCAACTGCTTCTCTTCGGATCCATCACTGACTTTTTTTTTCTTCGACTTACAGTCCTTTTTATAATGCCCATCTTTACTTCATTTCCAACATATTCGCATCGACTGCACCGAGGATTTAGATCTACCCTTCGAATTAAAATTTATACTGGAGAATCTGCCTTTATCTCTATCTATTGGTCGACCTCTCACTACCAGAGCATCTTCGATCGATCCTTCCATATTATTCCTTCTCATTTCTTCCAACAACAGAGAAGCAACCAAGTCCTCTAACGTTAGTGTGGTTGTGTTTCTCCCAATAGCCATGACTAAGCTATCCCAGGAGTCTGGAAAATAACATAATAGGATCATACACTTCTCCTCATCAGTGATATTAATATCCATGGATGATAACTATCTTAACAAGGTATTAAACGCATTTAAATGCTCATTCATCGAACTGCCATCACTCATCCTCAGAAGATACAATTTATTTTTGAGTGTTGGAACACTTGTATTTTTCCGAATAATCTGGTCATCAAAGGTCGGAGCCACCTTTTTCTAAGTATTGAGATGATACACATAAGCCTAAAAAGTCAGATTTCATGATTTTGTATATATCATGGTTACACATATTTGAACCCTCAATATCCCGACACACGAAGTGGCGAAGTTGGATTAAGTTTAATCACGGTTTTTAAACCTTTAAACATGGATTATCACCTTTGATACATCGTTCTCTCGCGTTTTGGGAGTCACACCTCGAACGCCCTTCGAATGTCCGAAACATGAAGTTGCGAGATTAGTTTAAGTTAAAACTTGTTAATAGCAAGAATAATGACTTTTAAGCCATATTTAATCTTCGTCGCGATTTCGCGACTCGATGATTGTTACCCTAGAAACAACACATTTATAACTCCAATCCCTGAAGTCGTGATTTTCGTTAATTAATCGGGGTTAATTAAAATCTTAATTCAAATCACAGTTAATCAACCGAATCGCAATATCACGATTTCGAGGTTCGCGGATTCAACGACTAGGAGTAAAATCATCCGATACTGCGAACTTCGAAAAAGGGATTAAGGACTAAACAAACTTAATAGAAGGTTGAACTGAATTAATTAACACCTTAAATGGCCTTCAACCTGTACGGCCTACGGACCGAGAATTAAATGTTGTTGTGATCCTCCCGAATCGCGAATTATCAAACATTTATGGCATTTATTAAGAAATTTAGTGAGGTCACTAATAGTAAGATCCTGTTTTATTTCTAAATATTTCTATTAAATGATTTAAACATTTTGTCAAAAAGGACTCGCACAGACTTAAGTGCTCAAAGAGAAAAGGTTTCAGTCATTATCTTAGATTTCTTTCTAATTTGCGCAGAGCCAAGTTCACCAAGATAACCTATGTTTGTGTTTTCATTTTTTGTGACAGGGGATCTAATTGCAAGGTTCTATATCATGGCTCCATGAAAAGCGTCCAAGGTAGCTGCCGAGAGTCCAGGTCAAGGTTCATATATTATTTCAGATACCTCGCCTAGAAGTATCAACACTGTCAAAACATGGGCGTATGTCTTCGACATTCTGCAATCCGAGCTGATAAATTGTCCAGATGATTCTAGTGATAACGAGAAAGATGACTTGTCCACCAAATACAAAATCGTCATTCAGTCGGAGATGCACAAGATAGCAGCAAGGCCATGAATTTTTCCCTATTATGATATGATTAGATGGGTGCTGAACCATGTAGACATCCTGACTAGGACAATTTTTAACAAGCAGAAGGTGGAAATTGGGACATTCAGACTAGAGCATTTACAGGAAATGTATAAATTGTCTCCCACACCAAACCTTACTCACAATGTTGGATTCTTGGAGGGTTTCAAAAAGAAGGAATGCGAGCAGTTTGGGAAAAGCTTATCTGATCTGATCAAAGACTGGGTTTCGCACCCCGCGAAATTCAGGGACGATACTAATGGAATTTATTCAATCTCATCGTTGGTACCAGAATTCATGTATATAGCAATGATGGTTTTTAGACTGTATGGGAAGGAGGAAACCTCTCACTTCTTTCTCCCATGGGTACCACTTATGCACACAGTAGCAGAGGGGTTCTATTTCGACTGGGCCAAATTGTTGTTAGACAGTCTCGCCTTTCAAATTACAGAATATCGAGCACAAAAGGTGAGAGGGAAAGAGTCCTCATTCTTCATGTCCGCTTACATCATGGATGCTATTTTCTTTATGACATCGTTCCCATTAATGAGATGGAGTTGGACTAAAGCCAAAGAATTTGTCTACGATATTTTCAAATGGGTAATGGTACCAATGCATGTCTCTATCTTCAGCCATCTGCCTCCCAGTGTTTCATATAACATCATGGCCAACCTGAGCAGCGTGGAAGATTGGTATATAGAAGCGGATTTTTCGTATATTAGGGTTTTTGGCACCTCTGTCCCCCCATTTGCTCTGCCGCTATTCTTACCAGACAAGCTAGTGTGTCACGAGATCGCTAGGAAAATTGTGCTCGGCGGGATAAGCAAGGAGCTCAAAGGAGTATCGAAGAAATTATGGCCACCCTTCCCCATTCACATTGGTACATATTCTTTATTAGATTTTGGCCATGCCAAAGTGGGGGCTACGGCCTTGGAGGAAATGAAATTGGTGGACATTGAGTTTAAGAAACACGACCCTAATAAGGTTGTGAATAATCACATGGCGAGTTGTGGGCTGAAGAGATACGAACACTAAGACTCACCTCATGACGAAATCTTCCGAGGTGAGAGGTCCTACTCTGAAGTCTTAAGTTAGGTTCAAGCTCTGCTTCCCGATGATATGGTTGTTTTCTATACATTCCAAGAGCACAGGAGAAGTTGCCTCCCTAAAGTTTTATAGGGAAGAAACTCACAACCTCCGAGTACACAACAAGAAGAAGATAAAATTTCAACGGGTGCGAACCCTAGAAAACAAGAGACTCAGGACAAGACAGAGGAAACTAAGACCTCCAATCAGGAAGAAGAGATCCCCAACCAAGAAGAAGGAAACCTAGAGATAGTTACCAAGGAAATCGGTAGCCCCATTGCATCCATCACTCCCTAACAATTCACAAAGGGGAACCCTGATACATAGTGGATATTCAATGAGGAACTGACACCTATCTCTGTAGAAGATTTGCCTCCTAATGAATTCTTCTTCAGTAAGAAAAGGAAGGCCGTGGTGAAGAAAGAAACATACCAAAGAGCGGGCACAATAGCTAAAAAAAAAAAAATCCTAGAAGATGGGGAAGCCTTGGAAGAGGAATAATTCTTCGATGAGATAGCAGGAACATTGGGGTCTTACGCAACAATCAACCAATATTCAGTCAGAACTTTGAGGGCAGGGTTGAAACAAAAGAACCTATTGATCAACAAATTGGAGGCTCGGTTAGCAACGACAAAGGTGAATCCCAGGTATGAAGCAAGCAAAGGTTTCGAGCAAGCCAGAGTGATTGATCAACAGGAAATCGAGAGACTTAAATCCAACCTTGAGCAGATGCATCAGTCGGCACAAATAAGCCAAATGCAGGTGAGTCAACAGGAGGAGCAAATAAAACTGTTGCAGTCTAAATTAATTTTTGTTGAAAACTAGGTCATAGACATAACAGTATTCCAATCCCAAGCCACGGAAATGTGAAATAAGGTAGAAGTAGCTCAACAAGATCTACTTGCCAAAGTAGAAACCATACAGAATCATTTTCATGTGATAGAACAAGCATTAAAGGATATCTCCTCGAGAGAAAGTGATCAGAATCTGGACCAGGGGTCTAAAATTTGCTCAATTTTAAAAGTGCTTGGAATGCAATGAAAACGGTACCATTGTGTCTGTCTCGTTCTCCTGATTCCGGCGGTATATTTATTTTCGCAAACGGAGTCCGTATGGAGAAGTTATCGAGGTCTGTTCGCCGAGCCAAACAGGTAAAAAAAATGATGCTGACTGTACCTGTCCGTACAGGACACGTGGCAGCTCCTGGGCGTGACACGTGTCATGCATTTTTGACATTTTCGGAGTACGGTTTGACCAATCTGGAAGTGACACGTGTCACCATGGAAGGGTGACACGTGGCACATGCTGACGTCAGCAGCCTGCGTGGCCCGGGATGACGCGGCAGGTGACAGCGTACGACTGACACGTGGCAGGCATTAATGGATGACAACTGGGCGAATTAAGTGGTGACACGTGGAATTATGGTGGACGAATAGTAGGGTGCCACGTGGCCCAATCATGGGCCGCCACGTGGCACCCCGGAATTGGCATGTTGGTCTATGTTTGGTTTATTAAAAATTTATATAGGTCCGAGGGGTTCGACCCCCGGACCTCTACCCGTTGAAAGACTTAACGTATATCCGTCGACCACTAAGCCACGTGTTGGCTTTTGAAATGTTATTGGGTTTTAAACTATTTCAATTCACAGCATTTGGTAACCGGCGGGGGGTCGGGCCAGGGCTTAGCCCCGACCCCGGTTCTATGCATTGGCATATGCCCACACAGTATACGCGTGGTGTTTAAAACATTAAAACTCTGGTTATGTGCCATTACATATAACATTGATACAATATGTACGCGGGCGGAGTGGAACCCCAGTCGTGTGATATGTTAATGTGACCGTTTATGTTTATACGCGCGGGGTTTTAAACAGCCCGACCCCCGGTTCTGTGGTATAACGCGTGACCATTCGGGTTGCTTTGGCGCGGGGGTCAAAACTTTATACACGACCCATAGTTTAAACCTTTCATATAAAACATGTTACGACTGGTTTAAATATGGCGCGTTATATATATGTATATAACATTGCTTATAAACCATTGCATATACAAATGTTGGCATTGTATTAAAACGCGCGCGGGAGTCAATCTAAGTACAAAGCCCGGTCGTATGGGTTAATTGACATGACCATACGTTTGAACGTGCGTGGTTTGAAATGGCGCGGGATTTGAAACGGGTTTTTAAATGGAGCCGAGTTTGGTTCAACAGTTAACCACGCGCCTAGACACGTGTCACATGCCTGTTCAACCTTTCAACCAGTTAGCCCTTTTTGTGCGCGGGATGTGGCCATATGGCCCCCCATGCGCCCAACACCTCCGAGCTTGGGGGCTTGATTCCGGGTAACTGTTCGACATATTGGCACCAATTGCGGGACGCGCGTGGAGGCTGAGTTTAGGCACGGAAAACGCCTGAGGCTAGGTTCACTTTCCCACAGGTGCAGAATGGCGAACCAGTAACAGAGCTTGAAGGGGAAAAATGGCAGAGGCCATAACTTTTGTAGTTTTTGGCCAAATCAGGTGCCGAAAAAGCCTAGCTAGGGGTTTTTGGACGTCCTGAGTCCATTGGAACAATTTTCACAGGAATTTGAAGAGCCCACTTGCATGTTTTTTCACATTTGAAGTTTGAGGAAGCTTCAGGAGCCTTAAAGCCCTCATTGTTTGAGGCATTGCTGAGATGAGTATATGTCCATTTTCTGAGACTGAATAGTCATTTCTGACTGTTTATTATGCTCTGAACACATTGGGATAGGTTTCAGATCCATTGGAGGACTTCTACATGTATTTTTGCCTCATTCTTGCTCAGGGAAGCTTGGAGGCCACTTGTAGAAGATGTCATTGTTGGATGAGCCATTGTCCATTTGCAGAGTTTTTACAGTCAAATTTGGGGTTTGTATGTATTCTGAATCCAATGGTACAGTCTGTAAATCCATTGGAGTTGAGAAGCATATTGTAAAGATCATTTGACAAACTAATCCCAAAGAGCCAAGTCCATTGAAGGAGGCTCAAGGAGACGTAGCCCAGAGAGGGGTGAACTCCTTTATCATCTTGGTATTGTTGTGAGTTTGCTGTGTTATTTGCTGCACTTTTTTTATGGCTGTGTATTGATTTATAACACATGATTAACCTTTTAAAAGAACATTCCTCACACATTCACATTACAAAGAAGAAGCCTAAACTTAACACATAAACCAGTTTGCACATTTTTAACACATGAAGCAAGGTCCTGTTAAGATTTATTTTATGAGGTAGAGGGTGCTTGCATAGCATAAAAAGTCATCCTTCTATTTTCAGATCAGAAAGAGAAGCTGCAAAAGCTCGGGTTGCTTTCAAAGAAGTTGTTATAGCATCAACGAAAGAAGAGGTGGCCATCAATTCTAGGTTGTCTATCCCAAAGAAAACCAAAGGTAACATCTTACTGAAGGCATGGGAACATAATATATCCGAGAGTAGAAAAAGAGCTAAAGAGATGAGAGATGCTTTTGAAGAGACATTCGGATTGATAAATAAAAATTTGTTAGATCTCGATAAAGAAAGTAGTGATGGAACACTGGGAAAAATTAACATAGCCAAACATTTGTTTGGATATCAAGGCAAATGGGGAAAAAGGACAAATTGAATTATCCCAAGTAATTTAGGTCAATATCGCCCAAGTGTATAAATGGTTGATAATACCAAGCTTGCAATTGTGGTCTATCATCACGGAAGACCGACAAGTAGGAAAACAATTGCCACAGTTGGCAAATAATTGTTACACTTTCGAGGTGAACAGTCAAGCCGAACCTTCCAATCTAATAGCCCAGTTGGAAGAAAAGTGTGTTATTTGTATCGAGTAGGGGAAAGGGAAGACTTCTGGAGGCAAGTAATGACAGATACTAATCCCATCCTATTTTTGGAGCCAGAGAACAAGAAAATAAAACGCCCTACCCACGTGGAGGAAGACAAGAGACAAGGAAGTGAAACGCTTCATTTTCCATTTGTAACTGAAATTTTTAGAACGATTAGAATTCAAAGTATTTTAAAATTTTGTATAAGTATAATTTTGAGAGAAGGATCAAGGGATTTTCCTCCTTTGGCCGATTGTACCAGAGAATATTTCTTTCGCCAAAATTAATACAAGGCAAATCAAAGACTCTTTTTTCCGTCAAGACTGGGTTATGTGTTTCTTCTGTTATTTCGCATTTCGCATCAATTCTCATATGTTTCTTTAATGAATGCTTAGCTACAATTTAGTACAACCTCTACTGTGGTGGTCATTTATTTCAGTTATCTAATCATTTACAGCTTTTCCTCTGTATCGGCTATCAGTAGGTACAAGACCTGTGAATTGTTTAGATTTCTATATCATATGCTTCATTAAAGTTTTTATTACTTATCTTCTTCTTCTGTCACAAGGTGAGATTCTTCCCTGATTGATGCCTCACATTGTTCAACAAATCTATGTTTTCTTTCGCTTCATGCATGGTTTTAAAATTTAACTCAATTACGGAAAATGGCCTATGATTTCGTTATACTATTAATTCGATTTTGGGATTCTTTCTTGTATAATCTAAAGGTGAAACAACAACCAATGCTTTACAAAACTTTTCTCCTTTATGACTCTCCCTATGGCATGACAGCCCAACATAGAACTCGGTCTCTCAGATCAAACTAGCCTCACTTTAAACCTTTTCAATACGATTATGAAAACAGCTACTACCCGAGCCGAACTTGAACGTTCATGGGAAGCCATTAAATAGGATATAAACATTCAGGAATAGTTAGAAGCTAGACCTAGACAAATCAGAAACCAGCCTTAGCTTCTTTTCCCAGTTGTTTTATCCATTTACATCTTTCACATTTTTTTGGATGCCTAGACTCGGTACTTTATAGCCTTAAGTACAGACTCTGCAACAACACTGAGAAACAACTTATTTACCAGATATTTCAACTTGTATAAGCTTCCCATATTGTCCCAAGGTTTCTTAGCCAAATATTTACCTAATACATTCAACAACACCGAATATGGAAGACAAAGTTGAATCATAGTTCTTGCTCTTCTTTTGAGTTTCTCCCATTCTTCCATCGACATGCCTATTGGTTGGGTACATGGACAGACCACTATCCATTGTTCTCGATCTACAAGAAGATCTTCCATTTTAAGCTTCCAAAGCTCAAAATTTTGGCCATTGAATTTTTCTATCTCAATTTTGGAACTACTCGCCATTCTTTACTGCGATCTTTAACACAATTTATGACTTACTGTCGATCCACCTCGACTAGAATTTCACTACAAATAATATAACAACCCAACAAAGCTATTCATAGCAAAGGTATGGTTGAATATTTTCCTGAATGTAATTTAGAAGTCGAATTTTGTGAACATTGCATATATGGAAAACAAATTCAGGTGAGGTTCTCGTCTGGAGAGACAAGGGAAAAGGGGATTCTAGAGTTGGTTCATACTGATGTGTTTGGCCCTATTTCAATGTTTTCACCTCGAGGATCCCTCTATTATGTCTCTTTCATAGATCATTTTTCTAGGAATACATGGATATATTTCCCGAGGAAGAAATCATAGGTTTTTGAGAAATTCAAAAACTTTAAATCTCTTGTAGAAAACTAGACAGATAAGAAGATTAAGGTGTTGAGAAATGACAATGGTGGTGAATTATGTGGAATTTTTTTTTATCAGTTTTGTAAGCAGTGTGTCATAGCACACTAAAATACCACACCATATACCCCACGGAAAAATGGACTTACTGAGAGAATTAAAAGAACATTGATGGACAAGGAAAGGAGCATGTTCGGTGGTGTTGGGCTTGCATAAGAATTCTGGGTAGAGGCAATCGACGGTGAAAAATATATATTGAATATGTCTCCTTCGTTGGTGCTAGTCAACGTGACTCCATATGAGGTATGGTCTGGTAAGAATCATTTAGTCTCACATCCCAAAGTATTTTGTTGTGATGCATTTGTGTATATTCCCAAGGAAAAGAGGAGCAAGTTGGACAAGAAGGCAGTCAAGTGTATTTTCATTGGATACAAAGAAGGAATGAAAGGATATAAGCTCTTAGATCCTACATCAAGGAAAATAGTGTACATTCGAGACGTGGTCTTTAGAGAAGTCAAAAGGAATTCTAAGCATGAAGAAATTGTTCAAACAAAGAAAAATCCAGAGAAGGTGATGTTTGAACTGGGGATCGAAGAAGATGATTTAGATGAGTCAACTGAATCAGAAGAATAGGTGGAACAACCGAACCCAGTTGTAAGGAGGACAAAATGAGTAAGAAAACCAGTTGAAATGTATAGTCTCCCCAACTTTCATTCCACATTTGTGTTAATTGCGACCGACGATGAGCCTAAGTCGGTCAAGGAGGCAATCCACTAAGCAGAGGGAAAAATCTGGAATGATGCCATGGTCAAAGAGACAGAATCCTTGCACAAAACTGAGACATGGGACTTAGTCAAATTACCTAGTGGAAGAAATCATGTCGATAGAAAATGGGTATTTAAGAAGAAGATGAACGCAACAGGTCAAGTCGAGAAATTCAAAGCTCAATTGATAGCAAAAGGATATTTCCAAGTCGAAGGAGTTGACTTTGGTGATATTTTTTCCCCTGTTACAAAATTAACCTCCATTAGCGTACTAATTTATCTAGCTGCAACATTTGATCTAGAAATAGAACAAATGGAGATAAAGACAACATTCCTACACAGAGACCTGGAAGAAGAAATCTACATGAAAGATCCTGAAGGATTTGTAGTAAAGGGAAAGAAATATTTGGTGTGCAAATTGAAAATAACCCTTTATGGTATAAAACAATCACCAAGGACGTGGTACCAAAAGTTCGAGACATGCATCCTTAGTTTTGGGTTTGTGAGAAGCAAATCTGATCACTGCATATATTCCAAAGAAGAAGGTGGGTGTTTCATATATGTAGCATTGTATGTCGATGACATGTTGTTGATTGGAAAAAACATGAACGAAATAAAGGAGGTAACAAAGAAACTATCCTCCAACTATCCTCCAAGTTTGACATGAAGGATCTTAGTGTAGTGAAATTCATTATGGGAATGGAGATAAAGAAAGATCGAGTAGGTATAAATCTCTGGTTGAACCAGGAGAAGTATATTGAACCAATTTTGAAACATTTCAACATGCAGGATTGCAAACCTGTGAAGGTGCCAATTCTTGTGGGAGCAAGGCTAACTGCTAAACAGTGTCCAAGGACACAAAAGGAAATAAAGGACATGGCATGTGTTCCCTATGCAAGTGTTGTTGGTAGTCTAATGTATGAAATGGTCTGCACTCGACCAAACATTTCCCATGCAATGGGAGTGTTGAGTAGCTACATGTCGACACCTAGGAATGAGCACTGACAATTGTCAAGAGAGTATTCAAGTATTTGCATGGCACAAAAGATTATGCTATATGATACCAAGGAAAATATGGAGATGACAATGAAGTAAATGTACATGGATTTGTCGACGTCGTCTGGGCTAGAGATTTGGATCGATGAAGGTCAACGAGTGGATACGTGTTCAATATATTCAGTGGAGCAATAATTTCGATGAGTAAGTGACATGCAGTCATAGCCTTCTCAACAATGAAATTTGAATACATGGCAGCCACTCTGAAAGTAAAGAAGAAGTATGGTTGCAAAGGTTATGTTCAGGAATTGAGTTTGAGGAGAGAACTATGAAGATAATTTGTGATAGTCAAAGCGCAATATTTTTGGAAAAGAGCCCAGCTTATCATTCTAAGACTAATCATATTGATGTACAATACCATTTTGTGAGAGAATGGTGGAAAGAAATAAGGTGTTGCTGGAGAAAGTATACACGTTGGAAAACATAACAGACTCTTTGACCAAGTCTGTGAGTGTTGTGAAGTTCTCTTGGTGTAGAGATGCAATGGGAATTGGTGCCTGAGGTCTATGAACAAGATTTTAGAGATCTCCCACTTTTAGCAAAGAAAAAAACGAGTGGGAGAATGTTGGGTTGTTATATTATTTGTAGTGAAATTCCAATTGAGATGGATCGATTGACGGTCGAATTTGAAGGAATTGACAACAAGTCGAAGGTCGAGGTGGTTTGACTGGGTAAAGTTGAATTAGAAGACATTGATAGCAATTTGAAGTTCGAGGTGGTTCAACTGGGTAAAGTCGAAGTCGAAGACATCAAAAACAGTTCAAAGAGGTCAACTGACAAGTGGTCAAGAGGAAGGCGTGTGGAAACTGACTGAAGACTGAATGAAGGTCGACTAGTAGTTGACTGGTAATCCGACTTGGTAGTCGACTGTAACATAATCCTGAGATTCACGAGATTTGTAGCCAATGATTTGCGTGGATCTATAACCATCTTTGGGCACCTTTTATTTAGGGTTTTTCCTACTGTAGAGCCTATAAATAAGGCAGGTTGTAATGTCGTAAAGGCTAATCGCTAATCAATAATCGTAGAGGTTGTTAGTCATGCAGATGTAAGATGAATTAGATACATGGTTGTTATTTTGTAAATAAATAAGGTATGATAACGATTGTGTCTTAGGTGTAGACCAAGGTTAGGCATGAAACCTTTTATTTTGAATTAATTAGACAAGAAGAGAGTAGAACACTCAAGGAATGTTATTTTTCCTATTTGGGTTTCCAGGGTAAAATCTCTATGTACTGTGTGTTTTCTTTGTCATTTACTTTCTTGTTTAAATATTTCTTCCTCTCTTCTGCTAGGTTTAGTGTGGAATTGTTCCTCATTTCCTAACACACGCTTGGGATATATACCCTTTCTTCAAAAGCTCTTCAAGTTGCATATGCAACTCCTTCAGCTCTGGCGTACTCATTTTGTAAGGAGTCTTGGATACAACTGTTGTTCCAAACATCAGATTTATAGAGAAATCAATATCTCTTTTCAAAGGAAATCCTGGTATCTCTTTAAAGACACCCTCAAACTCTTTCAGTATTGTGCATTCTTTAACACCAGACAATTTATCCTTAAGTGCCTCTTCTATGTGTACTACAAATACTTGGCATCCTTTCCTCTAACTCTTCTTTAGTTGCAAAGATGAAACTTCTCGGATAATCACAACTCTTGGAATTCCTTAAATTGTTATTAAACTTCCTTCCTCATCCAAGCAAGTAAATGCTTTATTGTAACAGTTCGGGATAGCACGTTGCTCACCCAACCAATCCATACCAATGAGACAATCGTATGAGACAAAAGGTATAATATTCAAATAAGCCATTATGTGCAATCCATTCATCTCCATTGGACATGCCTTAACCATTTCATTAATTTTATTTTTTTCTCTTGTAGCTAACTGCACCAACCAAGGTTTTCCAAGCTTGATTCTCGGAAATTAGTACCTTTCCACCATCTTAGGATCTATAACTATGACTATCTCATGAATCAATTAAAATAGCAATGGGTTGGTCATTAATATTACCTTCCACTTCAATCATGTGCGACTGAAACTCATCTTTGTTGTTTTCCAGGGATGCGTAAATCCTAGGTACATTTCTACCCATGTCCTCAACTGTCGCAACTTGTTGTACATTGTATGAAATACTCACTTTATCCCCCTTTTTAGGGAAATATTTGCGCATATGATCTTTGCCACAATTCCAACATTGAATAGGTTGTTTCCATGGATTTTTCTCCACTATCTTCGTCATTCTAGACTCCCTGGTATTTTTCTATCCTTGCACAATATTTCTGAAAAACGGTGGCTTAACCGCCTTCTTCCTCTGTTCCACCTTGATTTTCATTTTGCCTTCCCAAGCCTTTTGGAAAGGAGGTATTCCCATTTGTTGATCATAAAGAAATTTAGCACACCTTATGGTTCCCTCCAATGTCTTAGGGTCATCATACTAGATCTTTCCACTGATAAATTATGGAAACCCTCTCAGGTACCTCTGAACCTTCACCTATTCATCCTTGATGAAAGGCACATATTTTAGTAGCTCTAAAAATCTCCTTTCATACTCATCTATGGTCATACTCCCAAGATTCAGTTCAACAAACTCTAT
This sequence comes from Picea engelmannii, assembly GCA_009831015.1. NCBI lineage: Eukaryota > Viridiplantae > Streptophyta > Pinopsida > Pinales > Pinaceae > Picea > Picea engelmannii. The sequence goes on along the minus strand of ML793487.1, from coordinate 51,608 downwards.
TTTCTTTTCATAGTACCTCTTGGTTAAGTATTTCTTTTGGAAATACCTCTTGAACTCCCTCCAAGTAACCTTCTTTTCATCAATGTGTTGCAATTGCACAAACTGATCCCACCACATTGATGCATTTTCTCTCAGTTTATAGATAAAAATTCTCCCCTCTGCCTGCACAGAGTAATGATGCAACTAGAGCTACTTCCTCATACCCAACAAATAGGTCTCTTCATCTTCACCCTTCTTATGCTCACCATCAAAAGTAGGAGGCTTGATCTTATTTATTTCTCCTTGTAGATCGTCCACCCCAGTCCTTCTCTTATGCTTTCTGACAGGAGATGGACTTGAGCTACTGCACTCTTTCCTAAATGAATTCTTTGGTGAGTGGTGACAATGCCCACCAACACTTCTTGCTTCTCCTCTTTTCTCATCATGAGACCTGTGACTTCTTGACCTACTTGTCTTTGTCTCTTTTTCCACTTTATTTTCTATTTTTTCTAGGCTTTGCATCAATTTTACATTGAAGCCATCTTGTTGCTCCTTGGATTTCATAAGCCTTTCATTATCAACTTTATAACTTTCGACATATTTTTGTAATCCCTTTATGGTTTCTACCAAGTTCATGCGCTCCTCCTTGGATTTTGTACCATCAGCACCCAAACTGACATACAAATCCCCAAATTCATCAAAACGTTGTAAGTCATCTATGCATCTTCCATTCTTTTGAACTTTTGTGTTGATTTTCTCTTTCTCTAATTGTTGATAGTTATGAAAAATGTGCAGGAAACAACATTTGTTAGATCAATTCATGAGACAACTTCATGAAAGCTATGCACCATCTTGTCAGAATCCTTTCTTCTAAAACTTATGCACACATTGGTATTCAACACACCCCAATGCACAGTGTCAAAATTTAACATGCACATTGTGTATCAGTAATGCACATGCACCACAAATTTGTTCCACGCATCCCAAAACTTCAATGCACACACCCGTGCACCAATGTGTATTGCGCAGTTCCAGTGTCACACCCCAAAATATCATATATTTAGTGTGCACATACATACATTATTATATTGTGCACATCACAAACTTCATACCACGCATCAATGGTTTTCCGACACAATAAACCTTTCACTGCATGACACCAATACTTAGCATACAAGTCTATTTCATGTTGATTTCTAGCCCATACAAGTCCAATGTTGAACCCATGGCTCCAATACCAAATTGTAATGTCCCCAACCACTTAGGTTGGGTCCCACTACTACAAATCCCGCTCTAATACCAAACTGTAACGTCATTCAAATCACTACTAAAAAATGCTATTCCAAAAATACACTGTGTAGATTCTACTCTAAAACAAGTTTGCACATTATTACTTGAAGTAGCGCTCTTATCCCAAGATTGAGTCGCGCTACACAACTTATATCAGCGGAAACAAATTTCTCCTTTTAACACAACTTTAAGTAGCATAATTAACTCAAAGAACCACACATTAGTGTATTGAACACACACCACCATTGTGCGCACAACCATCCTAGTGTCACACACCAAATTAATTCTCCTTGTGTGTGCAGATTGCTTCCTAATGCGCACAAGAAAATCCAACCTATGGTGTACACAGAGTATTCTTTGCCTGCACGGCCTTTCCAAATTTCTCAGAGGCTCATACCAAAATCGTAAGGTTAACTTATAGGAAAAATATAAACATTTTTCATATTCATGCACAACTACAAATACAAGCTATAAGCACCATACTTACATGCATAAGAAACATTAAACAAAATAACAACAATTAGTTATATGTGACAACGTGTACAAGAATTAATCCATGTCAAACATAGATAAATAAGCACACGGAAAATAATACAAGCACATAAAGACACTTATCTTTTATGAAAGTCACCAACTACGCACATAACTCGGAAGTTCCTCCCAGCCATAGACTTTGTTTCTCATACGATTTCAACAATAGGTCACCCTCGAGCTAGGGATTAACTCCACCAGGGAAAAAGGGGTTCCTAGTGATAGGTTAAGGTCTAAAACTCAACATAATTTCTTAGTCCAAGGTGCTCGCTACTGCAACTAACCTACAATCTCTCATTCCCCATGCACCTGTCACACCTAAGGAAGTGTGCCCCTTTTCTACTCAACATTCCTTTGGCTTCCCCACTTCCCTTCTAGGTTTACCAAAAACAGGCTAGACAATAAGTATATGAGCCCTACAACTAATTCCCAATGCAAAAGGAAACAATTCCCAAAAAAAATCTCACTTGGAGAGTATGCTCATGGGCCTGACAACCAACCTCTTCAAGATCAATCTCTCACCCAGAGAGTCTGCTCATGGGCCTAAAAACCCACCTCTTCAACAAAAAATATCTCACCCAAAGAGACTACTCACGGGCCTGAAAATTCGCCTCTTCGACAATAAAACTATGATTACAGAATAAAAAAAAACACTTACAAGCTTTTCTCTACTGACAAGGTAATAATCATATTTTCCATACAGTCTGACCCCCTTCTGCCTACTAGAACAATGAATGACCTTCCCAAAATACACTAAGGCCAACAATATATTTTGCATGCCTTAAACTTGACACTTGTCACCTTAAGAATGTAGCTTCATCCACTTGGTGACTCATTCCCTACTCTCGGGAACTTAGAATAAAATCATTACCCACTACATACACTTTTCAAGAAATATTATAAAATATTCCCTAAGACTTAAGTCTCATCCCCTTTTTCATTTCTAGTGGAATTAGCCTCCTGTCTCTTTTCGTTTGAGTCTTTCTGCGTGCAACGATGTGATATTATATTAATACTGAGTATGATTACACTTTACATGGATAGGCGCACTGACCTATATGTGTCTCGGCTCACCAACCTCTTAATCACACAGGTTGTCCGACCTCAATGCATATAGAATCATATATATACATATATATAACTTAGATTAGTGTGCACTCCCAGGAAATTCTCGCGCACTTACCATAGTGTGCGCAAAACTGAAAAATGTGTGCACCCTATCTTTGATAGCAATTCTCTGTGCATTACTCAGGGGAACGCAACACCAAAACTTAGTGGCAACAACTCACTAGCCTAAATTCATAATTAAATTTACAATTGATACCATGGCTCACCAGCCTATATGTACAATTACAAAGGGTTCAGATCAGGGACATTACATCTACTGTTATGATATTAGCTTGTGAACCAGAGTGAACAAAGCATCTATCTTGGTCTTCTTGACCTGAATCTTGATGTGGAAGAGTTTGGTCATATCCTTCTCTTCCTGGTGATGAAGGCTACTCAAGTTCACCTCCTTCTGCATAGATGTGCAAACAATATTTTAATCCACATCAATGCTAATTTCAACATGATTGCTTGAATCTATGGCTAGAAGGTTATTTTTCTTTCCGTCCTTCTTTTGGTTATTCGGGTTCAGCTCTAGATGTATTTTCCAACACTTTTTCTCAGTGTGGCCATCAATATTGCAATGATTTCAATGGTTGTTGGGATATTTCCACTGATGCATAGTCATTTTTGTCTTCTTGTCTTTTCCCCCTTTCCACTTCATCTTCCTCTCCTTGGAAGCTTCATGGTTTTCTTTATGCTTATAACCACTTGGTTTTGTCTTCTTTTGGTAGATGTTTTCTAGGTGTTGTGATATTGGCACAGGGGCAGACCCAGGGTTCAATGCTACAATAGCGCACCAATAAAACCCTAACTACCGGCCCTTTCGACAACACATGCGAAGCATATGAAGTCTCACCTGAGGTAGAGGAAAGGGTGGTTGCAGGACTCAGGTGTTTACAACCTTAGCTGGGACACATAAATGTGATTATAATACTTAATAGAGCACTTAGCACCGTTAGTTCGTTAGTATTTAACCAATACCTACTCCGTAGAGAAAATAGAGCATCGCAACATTCACCCTGATCTAATGTATATAAGCACTTAGCAAAGGAATTAGATCAGATCTAGCAGATTCAAGCACTAAGAAAGTTTAGAGATGTCAAATCTAGCATCCAGATTCATCATAAGCACAAAGCATAAATAGATCTATCTATCTATATAAAAGCACTTAGCACATAACACATAAACACATTAGAACATCGCATAGAGAAGAATAACACAGTATTTACGTGGTTCACCCCCACCCTGGGGCTATGTCCACCAACTCTTCTTATTTATTAGCTTCAATTAGTCAACTACATGCACAGAGCCAAAAACCCTTACTCCACACAAGACAAGAGATCTGCGCAGCTCACTAGATCCCCCTTCCTTGTGGTATAGAACAAAGGCCTCCACAGTCTCTATGATGACTTGCACTTGGCTCTGCAAGTCTCACACAGTATGGACGAAGCCTTACACTTCTTGATCACACATATCCCACTCTTAGTACTTATCCAACTTGCACAACACTTGCGCATTATTCAACTACTTCTTACATTGCCTAGCCTTATATTTATACATACAAAATAGGCCTAAACATGGGTAAACCCATGGGTCGACATCCCATTCCCTTTACATATTCCCAAATCCCAAAAAGGGGCCGATATTCCACGATCTCTACTTCATCTTGCACTCCATCTTCAACAGTTTGTCGAAGTCCCAAAATAGATCAAATTGACCAAGGATCTCCCAAAACTTGGTCAAGGTCCAATAGGCCCCCAAAACTCACCTGCGACTCGTCCCGACTCACTCTGGTCTAACTAGTTCTGCTTCGAACGCCTCGATCTTGGCTCGAGCTGCTTCGAACTACTGCTATGCTACGACCTCCTTTTTAGCAAACTCGTGGATGACTGCATCATTGATAGGTATGTTGTTCTATTGTAGTGACAACCTGCTCTAACTCTTCTCCTTGGCCTTCTACCTCTGTAAACAACTGATAGGCCTTATCTTGCATAGGTTGGAGTTTATGGGTTATCTCCATAACTCTACTCTGGATAGTATGGATTTTCTATTGTGTAGTGTGTTGCTCTTGGGAGTGCTTCATTCTTTCCACAGCTGATAGGGACTTCAACTGCACCTGTATCTTTTCGGCTTGTTACTTCGCCTCTTGGAGCTGCGGCTCCAGTGCTATTAACTCAGGACTCTCAGCGAGTCGCTCATATGTCAGAGCACTGCGATTAGTGAGTTGCTTACATTCCAGGGTAAGAGCCTTGAGCCGTTCAACTACACTTCTGAAAATTTCTTCCCTTTGGTCTCTTACATATTGAGGGGTCTCGGGTATTGCGTGTAGTTCCAAATGTGCTATGTGTTGTTATAGTTGTTGGATCACTTCTTCAAGTTATGCTACTTGTTGTGGAACTTTCTCTTCAGCCTTTACTTCTACGATTTTCATAGAGCGAAGTGCTCTGTTGACTACTTCCTTTACTTCGAGTTGCTCCATGAACAACTATTCCTTTTCTTGTTGTAGTTGTGCTTTTAGTTCATCAAACTTTGCTTGGAGAGAAAGATTTTCCTATTCTGCAGCACTGTGTTGCTCTACTAGTACCCCTTGTACTTGTGTCAAAGCCTGGGTGGCTTGCCTTGTTTCTTCCTATGCTCGTCGAAGGTGAGCTTCGACTGTATCGACTAAGCGGTGGAGTTGAGCTGTCTCATCTCCCAATTCTGGCTCTCCCGGCATAGTGGGGACTGTGTGGCTAGACTATAGGGCTTGTTGTACCCCTTGGAGTTCAGTCTCAATTTGATCATACAACTCCTCTTTCTTTGCTTCTTGTTTCTCTGCTATTTCCAGTGAAGCATATTGTAGGGATGCTATAAGGAAGTCGAAGTCATTAGAGGTGAGGAAGGTCTACATCTTGGTCATGGTGGCCTTCACTTTCTTCCGGCAGGAAGGTTTCGGAGGCAAACCTTTCCTCTTCTTCAGGGATCATCCTCATCACCCTGTTGTTGTTCGACCTCTTTGTCATTCAAGTCTTCATCATCTGATCCAGGTGGATCATCTCAAAATTCAATAGATTTAAAGTATTCAAAATGAAAATTAAAGCTTACAAAGTGGAAGAGCTCGTCAGTAGCTTTCCGGTGACGTTCGTTTCGGGAAAAACGGTCTCCAAATGACCAAGATATCAACAGTTGAAGTTTCGTCAAAGATGGTTAAAATGGTGAGAAATGGTTAAAAGAAATGTAATTTGGGGCTATGGGAATTGAACCCAAGACCTTGTGAAAAGGCCACCATGACCCCATGGTTTGGAAAAAAAAGGGGTGATCAAGGGCTTAGCCCTTAACCTTGCCAACACCGAGGCCCCCCTTGATATCCAAATGTTATCACAAGCTTTGCCATTAAACCAACCATATGTTGTAAATACACCATTATTCCAAACCATAAATCACCCAACCATATAATATATACCATGTATTAAAACCCAAATATCATATGTTAAAACATATCATATAAAACACACCCAAACCATATGTTAAAACATATCATATAAAATGCACCCAAACCATATGTTAAAACATACCATATAAAACACGCCAACCATATGTTAAACATACCATATAAAATGCGCCAACCATATATTAAACTATATGCATATGTGGTGGGAGGAGAAGCCCACATGTTTGACCTCGGGACTTCCGCTCCCATAACCACAATATCTACCAACGCGCCACCGCCATGAGACGTGGAAAGAAGTGGCGAGGTAAGGTTAAAAACTGTCGATATTGGTGGGATTTGGATAGGTGCATGGCCTATGGCCATGCCCCCCTTTGTTTTGGTTTTTCTCATTATTTAAATGAGCAATGGGCACGGATCCCGAGGAGGGATTTTTTGATGCAGGCAGAGATTGGCATGCAGACCGAGGTGGTTTTTCACAGTGACCGAGGTGGTTTTGCATGTGGATCGAGGTGGTTTTGCACACAACCTGAGGTGAATTTACATGTAGACCAAGGTGGTTTTGCACGTAGATCGAGGTGCTTCTTGACTGGCACGTATCCTGAGGCTTTATGGACTGTACAAATCAGAGGCAAATTTTGGGAATTGTGCCAAGAAGGGCATTCTAAGTCCAGTTTATGAAATATATCGAGTTTATACTCAAAAGTCTCGTTTTTTGCAAGGATTCCAGATCCATCTTCAGTTTTTGCATTCAGGCATCCAGACAGAACCTTCTAGATACACAGAAAGGTATCCATGTTCATACTTAAAAGTCTCAGAATTTCATCTTGCAGCTGTTGTTGAAGTCTGTTACTGTATATGACAGACAGAATTCAAAAGTCACTTTGTAAGCATTTGAATACTTAATCTATCCGCCTTCCCATTTGGAAAGTGGCCCGGAGACATAGCCATGTGCTCATGTGCTTGATGGATGTTCTTTAATTTTGCATTACAAAGGTGGTTAACAGTAAAACTTCACATGCAAATAATGGTTAAAAGATCTTGAATTTTAGATCAAGTTAAAGTTCAGATCAAGTTGGTATCAGAGCAAGGTTAACCATTGCTTTGTGAGTTGATGTTAACAAGATCCAAGCTTCAGCGTGGTGAAGGAGAACTTGAAGAGTTTTATCCAGAGACTGGATCAAGAAGAAGAAGGATGTCTTCACCAAAAGGAGAAGAAGTAGCTTCTTCTATCCCTTCTGAAGGGGAATTTCTGAAAGCTTTCATGAGAATGCAAACGATGGTAGAGGAGCTTTATCAAGATCGAAAGAAAGGTGAACAAGGTGGACCATCTCATACAGAAGGTAAAAAGGAAGAAGGTGGTGAGGAACCTCCTAAAACCCCACCAACTTCTCCATCTTTTCTTGATGGTTCTATCCCTTCTCCATTTGAAAAATAGAAAACAAAAGTTGATCTTAATATGCCTCATTTAAAGCTTGATATTAAGTTTGAATTACCTATGTATAATGGAGAGCTTAATGCTGGAAAACTAGACAATTGGATCCGTCAAATTGAAGTTTATTGTAGGATTCAAAAGTTTACTGAAGATGCTATTAAAATTCAGTTGGCTTCTCTCCGACTTGGAGGGACTGCTCTCATTTGGTGCGAGAGTAGATCTCAAAAGGATCTTGCCACAAAAGGAAAAATCGTTTCCTCTTGATATGAGTTCATTTCAACATTAAATAACAATTTTATCCATTAGGGTATATGCAGCAAGCTATGATGGATTGAAATAATTTGAAACAAATTAAGGGACAAAGTGTGCAAGAATACACACAAGAATTTCAAAAAAGAGCATTGGTACTTGGTATACCTCTCTACACTCAGGAAACTCTTCTCAAATATATAGGAGGATTGCATACTTATTTACGTCATATGATATTGATGTTTAATCTGACTAACCTTGATGAGGTGTGTGTTCAAGCAACTCACATTGAGTCAAAAGGGAAGAGTGTTCATGATGTTTCTTCAGCTAAACCCGTCCAGGCAAAAGAAGGCAAGGAAAAGTGGAAAGTTAAACATGCAGCTACAATGAAGAAGGGTGATGAGAGACCTACATGCTTGCATTGTCAAAAGCAAGGGCATGAAGAGGCAAAGTGTTGGAAGCTACATCCTGAAATGAAACCGAAGTGGTTTAAGGATCGGAAGGGGAAGCAAACAACCATGGTTATTGTTGAGGACCTTGGATCAGATTCCGAGGACGAAACAAAGATAACAATCGTAGGTGTGAAAGGTAAATATATTGTTGATAATGATTCTAACATTGGTTCTTCATGTGCTTCTACTTCTAAAGATGATGACAATTCTAAGGATAGAAAGAGGAATGCATTGTTTCATATAAGAGTGATTACAAAACAAACAAAGGTCAACACACTCATAGATAATGGATCTCAAGTTAATCTTATTTCAGAAGAAGTAGTTAAGCAATTGGGATTAACAACAAAACCACACAAGAAACCTTATCCATTAGGTTGGGTATGCAAAGATAAAAGATTACAAGTAACTCAACAATGTGATCTAAAGTTTGCAATTACATCTAAGTTTGTAGATGAGGTTGAATTTGAAGTGGTCCCACTAGATATCTATGGAATTGTGTTGGGTAGTCTGTACTTATATGATCGAAAAGCGATCTTCTATCGAGAACATAATCATTATCACTTGTTTAAAGAAGGAATTGAGTACATAGTGCATTCACATTCATTCAAAAATGACAAATCATTGGGCACTACACAACAATTAAAAAGGGTTGTTAATGCAAGTAAGAATTTGGCACTTATATCTATACAATGTAAGGAAGAAAAGAATCCTAAGCATGAAGAGGAAGTGTCATTTCACTACAATGCACCTATTTTGGTTGATAGTGTTTCTATGGTTAAAAGTCAGCATGGTTTGGGTACAATCTCTTTCACAGGTTCAATGTTTATATTCAACTTATTACTCATCAGCATTATGTGGTTGGTTCCAATAATGTTGAATGAAGATGTGATTAAGAATGTGATTAATGTACTTAACAATGTCAATGTAGTATTGAGTGTTGTATTGTTGAGTCATATGTACAGGTTCCAGGAGGACTGGATAGGTGATACAGGACAAGTGAGACAAACATGTCCTCACTTGTTTTCTGAATGATTTCATACTTTTTGTGGCCGAAAAGCTTTCCAGTGGGAAGGTTTGATCCAGGTGGATCATCTCAAAATTCGATAGAGTTAAAGTATTCAAAATGAAAATTAAAGCTTACAAAGTGGAAGAGCTCATCAGCAGCTTTCCGGTGACATTCGTTTCGGGAAAAAACGGTCTCTAGATGACGAAGATATCAACAGTTGAAGTTTCGTCAAAGATGGTTAAAATGGTGAGAAATGATTAAAAGAAATGTAATTTGAGGCTATGGGAATTGAACCCAAGACCTTGTGAAAAGGCCACCATGACCCCATGGTTTGGGAAAAAAGGGGGTGGTCAAGGGCTTAGCCCTTAACCTTGCCAACACCGAGGCCCCCCTTGATATCCAAATGTTATCACAAGCTTTGCCATTAAACCAACCATATGTTGTAAATACACCATTATTCCAAACCATAAATCACCCAACCATATAATATAATGCACCATACCATATCAAATCGCACCATATAATATATACCATGTATTAAAACCCAAATATAATATGTTAAAACATATCATATAAAACGCGCCCAAACCATATGTTAAAACATACCATATAAAACGCGCCAACCATATGTTAAACATACCATATAAAACACGCCAACCATATATTAAACTATATGCATATGCAGTGGGAGGAGAAGCCCGCAGGTTTGACCCCGGGACTTCCGCCCCCATAACCACCATATCTACCAACGTGCCACCGCCATGAGACATGGCAAGAAGTGGCGAGGTAAGCTTAAAAATTGTCGATATTGGTGGGATTTGGATAGGCGCATGGCCTATGGCCACGCCCCCCTTATTTTTGGTTTTTCTCATTATTTAAATGAGCAATGGGCATGGATCTCGAGGAGGGTTTTTTTTATGTAGGCAGAGACTGGCACGTAGACCGAGGTGGTTTTAGACAGTGACCGAGGTGGTTTTGCACATGGACCAAGGTGGTTTTGCACACAGCCCGAGGTGAATTTTCACACGGACCGGTGTGGTTTTGCATGCAGATCGAGGTGATTCTAGACTGGCATGCATCCCGAGGCCGTACGGGCTATACATATCAGAGGTAGATTTTGGGAATTGTGCCAAGAAGGGTGTTCTGAGTCTAGTTTATGAAATATATCGAGTTTATACTCAAAAGTCTCGGTTTTTCTCAAGGATTCTAGATCCATCTTCAATTTTTTCATTCAGGCATCCAGAAAAAAAAGTGCTCACAGAACCTTCCAGATACACAGAAAGGTGTCCATGTTCATACTTAAAAGTCTCAGAATTTCATCTTGCAGTTGTTGTTGAAGTCTATTACTGTATATGACAGACAAAATTCAGAAGTCACTTTGTAAGCATTTGAATACTTAATCTATCGGCCTTCCCATTTGGAAAGTGGCCCGGAGACGTATCCAGGGGGTCTGGTGAACTCCGTTACCAATTCTTGTTCATAGATGGTTTGCTTACATGTTAATGTGCTCATGTGCTTGATGGATGTTCTTTAATTTTGCATTACAAAGGTGGTTAACAGTTAAACTTCACATGCAAATAATGGTTAAAAGATCTTGAATTTTAGATCAAGTTAAATTTTAGATCACCATCACCTCTTTGCTCTAGTGAGATGGAAGCAGTCTTCACGGATGCACTGTCTAAATCCTGAACCTCTTCAATTTTCTTTGTCCTGCTAGGTCCGGGTGTATCCTGCACAGTTTCTGAGCTATCGATGTTGGATATCTCTGTAGGGTATGCTCCAATGAGGAGGTCCGCCAACCAGTCCTTGGTGATCTTCTCCAAGTCCTCCTCTGTTAGTTTATAGTAGGATTGGAGTTGTTTCTTGTGTTCGTCACCACGCACTGTGATGTAAATAAAATGTCGTTCTGAGTTGAACTTCATCAGGGGCCTAAACTGGTGTAGAGTGTTCGGAGCGATGCGAGGCTCAGACTGGATGGTTGTCTTCAGCTAGTTGTAATAGGTATGAAAAACAACATTGGATTTCCATTGTTTATTCAAATTGCTTGAGTACCACAGTGTACTGAACTTCACAGCCAATGGTTCAAAAGGCTCGATGTCCAGGAAGGTCGCACCTTCCGGCATCTCCCAGGAAATAAAAGCGATCAGGATCAATAGCCAACTGAAATAAAATTCGTATCCTTGATCCTGAGCTTCTCTGCGATCAAGTTCTAATTGGTTCACCAAGTACTTCGCCCAGTTCATATGAAGTCCTTTTGCGCACTTCCCTACAAGGTCGACTACAAAACCAGTGACTTGGGTGGGTTAGTTTTTTCGTACTAACTTCCATGCAATCAATTGACAAGCAAGGCACATTGTGCCACTCTAGATAGAGGCTACCTTGTAGCCTTGCGTTCCCTTCTCGACATCGCCATAACTGTCCTTGATCCGTTGTGCTAGAGCGCAATCCTCGACTTTCCCGAGGTAAAACTCTTGTGGATCGGGTCCTTGCATACTCAAACCCATGATCTGATTGATCAATGTCGGATAAACTGTTATATGATGGTTTAACCACAAATAACCTCCATGGTAATAGGACAACAGTAGCTGGACACATGCATTCACCTCTTGGTGTCGTCTGAAGTGAGGAATTTTCATGACATTGAGCAGGGTGGACTGTGCGAGGTTATGGGTCCACGACTGGGGGATTATATTCAAATTCTTCCCCTTAGTCTGGGTCAAGTACTTATGTGGGGCGAGCATGTTGTAAACTTTGCGATCTCCGAGGTTGAAGTCGCTAAACTTCAACACCGCAATCTTATCTTGGTCTACTCGAACTGTGTGTATCCCCTTTGGGAGGTACACAAAGACCAAGGTGTACTCAAAATCTCTAGGTACGTTGTCTCGATTTATTGTGCCGCTCAGAGGTGGTAGATAGGTGCGTAATATGGTTGGGATCAATTTAGTATTCGCTAGATCATCCCTGTTCTTGGTTCACTTTTCATCAGATGGTCAGGATGGTCTGGCTCTGCGAGCAGTGGATGGAGATGTTGGAAGTCCTCTTGTCGACGATGCTTGTATACCTATGGACATCGACATGACTCTTTCAGTCATGAGGTCGATTAAAAATTCTTCAACAATTTTCTTGGTATCGCTCAACTCGTCCGACATACACACTCGGGGTTAACAATCTCGGGTTCGAGGGGTAGCTTAGACATAGTAACGAGATAGATAGCAAGAGCGTGATGATCACTGTATAAACTCGACTTCTTCTGTAGGCTCAAATTCTCGATTGGCAAAAGTGTTCTCGGTGCATGGCAAGATGAGATAAATAAGTAACTCGATGACAGGTCGCTTGCAATGGGTATGAAGGCTTCATTAACTTTGTTTTCTCCGCTATAGCGTGGTCCCAATGGTCGAATGGCGAGCTGTTTGTCCATAAATGACTTTCTGCATGTTCGGAATGTTGGTTTAATGGTTATAATGGCACCAATAGCTATATTGTTTCGCTATGGCAAAGTGTCATGCGTCGTTGTTCTGATATCCTGATGAAGCTCTAGTTTTGCAAATTTTCCTTCTGCGAGGTTTCCTCTAGAACCTTCTGCAAATTGTTGATCTTATCTCACTTCTTACTTAGCTTTCTATCCTTCTTCCCAGTCATCTTCATCTCGGTGTGCCCTTTTCCATTCTGATCCTTATCTTCTTTTGGCATAGTTACTTCGCGTTGTTGATATTCTTTCTTAAGATTCAAGGGTATCCCTTCTTCTTCATCTAGAATAGGTACTTCAATCTTCAGTGATTCTTCTAGTGTTCTTTCAACTTCAACATCCTGGTTTTTGGTGTTAAATGGCTTTGGTCTGTTCTTTTGTTCTTCAATCAAGTGTGTGATCCTTCTAGTCATGAATTCTTTTAATTCTTTCTTTTGTTGTTCTAAAACTTCTTCTTCTTCTTTCCTTCTGGCCTGATCTCTTTCAATCCAAGGTTTTCCTAGTAGCATGGTAAATGGGGCACTATTCTCATTGAATTTAACAATCTGAAAATCTTCCTCCATCGAAGCTCTATTGACAGTCATAGGCAGCTTGGCAAGTCTCCCACAGAGGGTTATCAATTTTCCTATGAATAATCATATTCCTCCTAGTGAAGGAATCATAGAAGGCTTCCCTATAACTTCCCATGTTCTCTCTGTCATGATATTCACCTATGTTTCCTCATCCAGAACATAGTCAATGTCGAAGTCTCCTATTCTTGCTTCAAGACATTCTTTTTCTTTGAATATCTCTAATAATTTGACATGTCGATGGTCATTCATATTTTCTCTTATCTATAGCAATACTCTCTCTGATTCTTTCTGGGATTTTGTCATAATCTTAGTTTTTGGATCTGCCTTAGGGTTTTCTTGATTCATATTCATTTTTTCAACCTTAGCAATCATTCTAGGGAAATCCAAAGCTTCATGGTCCATAGCTTTACAACAAAGACAACTGGGTCTTCTCCCAGGGCATTCCTTAGCAAGATGTTCTGGTCTTCTGCAACTATAACAAAGGGTTAATCCTCTCTTTCTTTTAAATGATCCCCAACCTTTCCTGTACTGCGCACTAGGATCATGGTAGCTAACCTGCAAAAAATTCTTTCTAGGATCTTGCATACACTTATTAGTCTAAACATTCTTTCTATGCATAGGTATAACATATTTTCTGCTATTCTTATAAGATCTATTCATATCAAATCTTCTTTCATCTATTAATACCGTAGTTTTCAAGCTAGGACAGAATCTATCAAACATACCTAGATCCATGATTTAGAAACAAAAAATTCCTCTTAGGGTAATTACTTCTGCAGAGCACAAAGCTTTTAGATCTAGAACTTTTCAATATTCTTACCTTTATCAGAGCACAAATCTGTCAGATCTTACCTCTTTTAATAAAAAAGTCTCACTTTTTCCTTTCTTAAAGCAGAAAGCTTCCATATCTTACCTCTTTTCTTCGGATCGGATTTCTTTTCCTTAGCACAAAGCTTGTCAAACTAAGTAGAGCACTGCGCACTAGAGCAGCAGATCTATGCACAGAGCTTTCACAATTTCAGGTCCGATCTTTGCACACAAATTCTTCTTCCTTAGTTCCCAACAATCACAGCTTCAGGTCTCGGCAACAGAACCATTTGTTGGCACAGGGGCAGACCCAAGGTTCAATGCTACAACAACGCACCAACAAAACCCTAACTACTGGCCCTTTCAACAACACCTGCGAAGCAGATGAAGTCTCACCCAAGGTAGAGGCAAGGGTGGTTGCAAGACTCAAGTGTCTTCAACCTTAGCTGGCACACAGATCTATGATTATAATACTTAATAGAGCACTTAGCACCGTCATTTTGTTAGTATTTAACCAATATCTACTCTGCAGAGAAAACAGAGCATCGCAACATTCACCCTAATCTAATGTATATAAGCAGTTAGCAAAGGAATTAGATTAGATCTAGCAGATTCAAGCACTAAGAAAGTTCACAGATGTCAGATCTAGCATCCATATTCATCATAAGCACAAAGCATAAACACATCTATCTTTCTATATCAAAGCACTTAGCACATAACACATAAGCACATCAGAACATCGCACAGAGCAGAATAACACAGTATTTACGTGGTTCACCCCCACCCTAGAGCTATGTCCACCAACTCTTCTTCTTTATTAGCTTCAATCAATCATCTACATGCACAGAGCCAAAAACCCTTACTCTGCACAAGACAGGAGATTTGTGCAGCTCGCTAGATCCTCCTTCCTTGTTGTACAACACAAATCCCTCCACAGTCTCTACGATGAATTACACTTGGGTCTACAAGTCTCACACAGTATGCACGAAGCCTTACACTTCTTGATCACACAGATCCCACTCTTAGCACTTAGCCAACTTGTACAACACTTGTGCATTATTCAACTACTTCTTGCATTGCCTAGACTTCTATTTATACATACAAAATAGGCCTAAACATGGGTAAATCCATGGGCCGACATCCCATTCTCGTTACAGATTCCCAAATCCCAAAAAGAACCCAAAAAGAGGCTGAGATCCCGCGATCTTTGCTTCGTCTTGTGCTCCATCTTCGACAGGTTATCGAAGTCCCAAAATAGGTCAACTTGACCAAGGATCTCCCAAAACTTGGTCAAGGGACAACATGTGCCTATACAAATGCCTCATCCATTGTCTTGGGATTGAACAGAATCACCCACTTTCATAGATGACTGTGTAAACCCCATGGATACTTGAGGAATACATCTGGGATCTTGGGAGAGATACCCAACATGATGGCCATCCTTATGAACTCAGTGGTGTACTCATGTACACTCTGCCCCTACCCTTGTCTTTGCCTAAAGTAGTGCCACCGAATCCATTGGTCTTCTACATACCCGATATGGTAGTAGAATTGGGGTTTGATGAGGGTTTTGAATTCTTCCCACCTAGTTATTGGGAGATCACACTCCAACCTAAGTGTTTACGTATGGATTTCCCACTAGGTTAAAGCATGGACCTCTAACTTCAATCTAGTAAATACAATCTTTTTCTCTTCATCTATATGGTGAATGCTAAAATAAACGTCTAGTTGTTGCAGCCAATGATCTGGTTTCGATGCATCAATCTCACCTTGGTATGGATTTATGTCTACTTTTTCTTCCATCTTGAATAGGGACTTTTAAGGGTTAACGCCACTCAAACTCTACTACTCTTTCTCTAGTTCTTTTTGTGACTCCTTTCATGGGTCTTCCTGATCTCCCGATTTTCCCTCCGATCTGATCTCTGAGTTAGAGCCTCTATCATCTTTGAATGATATGAGCATGCTTTCTAGAGCCGCCATGAGGAGGTTTGTATTGTGGTTGATATCGGCGACTTGTGCTTCCAACCTCTTAAATCTCCCTTCTACTAGATCTCGAGGGTTGTTATGAACATTCTCGTCCTTTATTCTACCACTTTTTTCTTAAACATTTTTATGGATCCTTGAAACTTTTCACAAATACCCTAAGAAAACATGCTTTGATATCAATATGATCTATAAATTGTTGTGGATATTCCACTAGAATAGTTCATCACAACATATCTGATAAATAAAACTGAAATCTACACTATGAAGGTTAAATTCCTTTAAATTCCAAAACCTTTAGTTACTAATTTTGTGCTTATGCACATGAAATAGATAAAATGCGAAAAATAGAGAATAGTAAAATACAATCAGACACCATCCACAAAATAACACAAATATTTTCTCTGGGAAACCCTTACGAGAGAAAACCTAGCTAGAAGGTGAGGTTGCTCCGCTCTCTTTTCTTTGGTATGGAAATAATGCAAGTAAAAAGGAGAAGGCACTCTTAGGATGGTGTCTGATTGTACAGAACATTGACCACCTCTGTTATTCTCTCTAATTTCTCAGTCCCAATTGTTATGCTCTGCTACAGAACAAAATACAATAGCATAGAATGGAACCCCTTCTCCTCTTGGTGGCCCGATATTTAACATAGCCTGATATCCATCTAAGGGTAGGGTTTTGACTTCCTCAACTCTCAATTGTGATAGGGTTTTGGACCTTCTATAATCTTCTTTAAATTTCATACATGGCTAGCCCCATATGCATGAATAATAAGGGTTGACGTGGCATCCTCTCGTACCATGGTGGTCAACAAGATAGGTCAACTTGCGAGAGGCATAATTTTTGCATATGAGCTCGGATTGAGGAGTTTGACCCACCATTAGAAATGTCTCAGAGTTTAGAACATCTTCAAGGGTGTGGGAACAAGATTTGTAAAACAAAACCAACAAAAAAGGTTGTTTGATGCCTCAAAATGGCCCTGGAATGTTCTAGACCCCAATTTTCCAAACTGGGACTTGTCATTAAAAAAGGCACTGGAAGCTAATTCCTCATTTTTTTTCACTATGAAGGCATCAAGATGTATCACAAATAATATAATGATCCAATCCAAATCAATTTGTCCAAAAGTGTCAATTGAAGAAACATCTCCTTCTTCTAAGGTTAGACACAAAGATTAAAATAGAGATATTTCACCCTTGGGGATGGAAGTGATCAAGGTTGTTCTAGAATGAAGGATGAAGATACTACATGTATTTGAAAACTATGAATTTAATAAGGAGTTCGCTATAGCTAAGAACTGCAGAGATTTTACCTCAAAATTACAAATTTCCCTAGTGGAACATTAGGGGGTGGATTGAGGTCAAGAAGAAGAAAGGAAGTAAAGTTAAGATTGATGATTACTTTCATCCTTAATTTCTTGTTGTGTTTTCCTTTTTAGATTTTAACAAAGTTACCAAATTAACGAGAACTCTAGTTCTGGCTTTTTTGGGGGTCAAGTTTTTACCCCGTTTTTAAAAATGGTGCTACCGGTAGCACTCCCCTCCCTTTTTAGGTGTTTTATTGATATTTTAAATTTTCTGATACATAAGGTTTACACCTTTTTTTTTAAATGCTTGTTTTTTCATTTATTTTCAAATTGTTCATTTTATTTTATTTTGTCAATGGTGTTTTTTCATCTATTTTCAAACTTTTCTAAAAAAAAATTTAATTCAATGGTGTTTTTAATTATATTTTCATGCTCCATCCAATGTTAAAAATGTTGTACACCATTTATTTATTTTAAATTAAGATTTTTCATATAATTACATGTCCTTAATTAAGGTATGGTTCCATATTTTTTTAAATATAGTGGAAAATATCATTTTTAACACATGTTTTTACTTTACTTCAATACATAGAAAATAATTGTACTTAAATAACACTATTTTTAAATATTTAGCAAAAAAATAT
>ML793487.1:7365-21636 GCA_009831015.1 Picea engelmannii | reverse complement strand
AACCCTAACCACAGAAAAACCCTCGGAAGATATTCACTTGACCTCGAACCAGCTAAAGCATCAGGGAATTAAAACCATTTTCCAATTCTCCTGCTTCAAAATGCAGAAACAAAGTAAATCTCCGCTATTCGCCTAGAAATTCAAACGGAAACACTTCAAAGCACTCATTTCTTAGCTTCCTGTCTCAAAATGCCCGTAACCTACACTATCCAGATAAAGCTTCATGAAATAAAAATAATTTTCCAATCAGCTTGCTTCAAAATGCAGAAACAAACTAAATTTCCTACTAATCACCTAGAAATCCAAATCGAAACGCTTCAAAGCTTTCATTTTCTTAGCTCTCTGTCTCAAAATGCATGTAACCTCAAATATTTCAACCTGAATCTTTAAAACGAATAAATATTGAAGCAAAGAGTATCGAAAAAGGGCGAGATTTTTGCCAAACATTTTCTACTTATTTCACCTGAAAAAGAACAAAAAGAAACTAAATTTCCGGCACTTCTATTGCTTCCAAGAGCTTTACTTGTGCAAATTTCAGAGAACTGAAACCTTGGAACCACAACCAATGTAAATGCCACTGAGATATGAACATGCGAGGTGTGTTTTACGGCACTAATTGTCGTCACTTGACTGAAAACGGAGATTTCGGCATGAAAGATTTCATTTTTTGGGTCACTTACCGGACGGAGCGTGCTATGAAATTCTGTCACTTGATTGCCACCCAATCTTTTGCGTCAAGTACTTTTCCTGTAGTATTATCTAGTAGTCGGCTGCCCTTTCCAGTACAATTGGCTGACCACATTGTCAAATCTATTAATTGTCAATACATTGAATGACGTGAAGCCTACAATAACACTTGAAAGATATTAGCCAATCAAATGTTAGAAAAATATTTTTTTTTATTATTAAAAAATACATATTTTGATTTTCTATGTTACACATTTGATATAAAACAAAAATATAAAATCAACCCTAAACTAATAGCCAGTCAACGATGAACTCATCACTATTAATCCCTGGCCTTGGCAGGGACTAATAAGTGTTCTAGTTTGCATCAATTAATTCTTAAATGCTAAGAATTACTGTAAGTATGTTTTTTTTAATACGAAATAGGCGTCAGTGACATAATTTAGCCGAATCTTTATTCTTGTTAGCTTTTGGTAATTTAAATATTAAATATCATAGACAAACCAAAATTTTACTGGCTTTAGTTATTTTCATTCCATGTTACACGTTGAGATTATGCTGCTCTCACTCTACCACCCCTTTAAAGTTATGTTCTCAGTACTACAAATGGCAGATAACTTTTCCCTTTCCATTTTTGTTATGCGGCATGCCCACAGGGCGTTACAGGAAGAACATATGCTTGGATTCAGGTTGGAATTTCAAATCCTAAAAGCCCGTCAAATTTGATGGTTTATTCAATTCAGATACATGTTTTGACGGATTTCACTAAGAATGTTGATGGTTTGTAAAAAAAATTTAAAATATTTAACCGGCAAATCACTCCCTGACAAACAATTTGCCCATCAAATTCCATCCCATCCCTGTCGGATTACATAAAAAAATATCTGCACAATTGAAAAGTGTTTTATTAATAAATAAATTATACGAATTTATTTATATTGATATTCCATATTGTCGTACCAAACCATTGAATAGAGTGTCCCTCTAGTTATCTCTTAGTTATTGTTCAATTTTAGAGTCATGCGAGAATTTCCTAAAATTAGTTGTTTTTCTAAAATTAGTTGTTTTCGAAAATCCCAAGTAGTAGTTATAAGGGGTTGAACTTCCATTGCAATAGTTAGGATGGAAAAGGAATTAAAGAGAGTAATTTTCCATTCTCGTGTGTTTGCATGTTTTTTAAATCCTTGCCATGATTTTGCAGTGGTTTTTAAATCCTTGCAATAATACTTCTAGTTTATGAAGTTAAATCCTTGCCATGATTTTGCAGTGTTTTCATTTTTATTTTTTTGGGAATGTTTGAGTTTACGAAGTTAAATCCTTATCATGATTTTGTTGTGCTTATTTCAATGTTTTCTCAAACATGGTTTTGAGTTAGTCTCATTCATTTATACAATTAAGAGACATCTAGGCTTTATACACCAAATAACTTTTTATAATAGGATTTATAAAATTTTATTATAAAAAGTTATCTGTGAAATATTTACTATTTAGAAAAAACATGATCCAGGTGGATATCGATGGTCACCCATCTGTTTCAAATTCCAACTGGCTCATCTGGACAATTTTCAGTTCAACTCGTTTCTCTGTAATGGGGACATTTCTTTGTAATTGGGGGTTATTCACTTATGGGGCTGTCTTGAAGCTCTGCATAGCATCCAGGTGGGTATTGATGGTCATCCACCTATTCCAACTAGGTTATTTTGGAGGTTTTCATGTCAATACATCTTTCTGTAATTTCAGGGTTGTTTTGGGGCTCTAAACAATGTTTTCTTGGCTTGACACAGTCAAAATGTAGACACAGTCAAAATTTTATGGAAAAATGTGTAGTTCTCGAAAATACCTTTCCAACGGGCTATCACACGCCTAAAACAGAGATTGTATGCAAAAGTTACAACCCGGGGAAGTTAATGTACTAACTTACCCCAACGGGGCCCACATGACTTTTGACACTTCATCTCCTAGGGTTAGGTTTTTTTATGTCTAGGGTTTGGGCATTCATTTTTATCACAAAAATGTCGTCAGAGCCTCATTTTAATCATCTTCTTGCGAATGAGCATAGTCGTCACATCTCTTCTCAGAGATAAAGTTGTCACCATTCTAATGAGTCTTGCACTCTCTATTTTTACAGTCTCTGTACATTTCTTTCATTAATAGAAATTGTGTATTGTTGTATTTCTCTGTTTCTGGAAATTTTTATGTGTGTTTCATTGTAATATCTCTTCTTTCATTTCCTTCAGAAAATAATCTGGATCAGTGGTATCAGAGTAGGCTTCTCTTGATAGCTTTTCAGTGCATGTCCCTGATGAGGTCCGAGTATAGAAAGTTGGGTATCGAGCTTGTCTCTCTTGAGGACAATCGCTCTCACGCCCCCAAGAAACCCTCTATGGCGACAGATTATCCAGGGGATCAAAATTTTCTCAAACATAAAGTGTTCGGAATTGCTTCAAAATGGACACGTGTGTAGGCCTCATCCTCATGATCCCAACACAACTTGAACGGGTTGAAACAAACGTCGTATGAGTGAGATATCACATTTTTTCCATTTTTCCAAACATGGAAAATTTTCCTGACTGTACAGTCCGTACAATGCTGACATGGCATGGTACGGTCCCACACATGGCAAGTGACATGGAATGGCCATTGTGCAGAGATGTTGAGTTGGCAGGTTGACTGGGTAGGTGATTTGGCATGTAAGTGGACCAGTAGGGTGCTGACACTTGTCGCTTGGGTGGAAAGTGGTATGGTGCCACATGGCCCAGTCGTGGGCTGCCATGTGGCACCCCTTAGATGTATAAAAGTTTGTGGTAGTTTGCGGGGGTTGAACCCCCAACCTCCGGGGCAAGTGGCATAGTCTCCGCATAGGTCGAGCCACCAACCCGCCTATGCAATGGTTCTTACCCTTATACGTTGTAATAATTATTTGAATTGAGCCTTGTATTTGGTTGGCGGAGAAAAGGGTCGGGGATTAGCCCCAACCCCCAGTTCATACACCATACAACCCCTTCATATAACCAATGGATCAGGGATGTTACCCAATGTGTTAAGCCCGAGAGGCATGAGAACATTGCCATATGACCACTCCATATGACCGTTGGCGCAGACTATTCTCCACTATCCGACGGGGGTTCGAAATAGGCATTGGGATGTGGCCATATGGACCCCATGCGACCATCACCTTCGTCGAAAAAGGCGTTATGCCCTAACTGTTCGAAAATGCGCCCCATTTCTTGGAACGGTGCGATGTGCTAGGTTTTTGGTCCAGTAATGTTGCAGGAGTCGGGTTAGTCACACACAGGTGTGAATTGGAGAACCAAAGACAACAAGCTTGAAAGGGAAATTTTCCAAGAGGATATCTTCTTCATTTTTTGGCTAAATCAGGTGCAAAAGAGCCCAGCTAGGGGTTTTGGATGTTCTGGAGCCATTGGAGCCATCTATTTGGCAGTTTGAGCATTGTAAAGCACTGTTTTTAACACTTTGATAAAATAATTAAAAAGATCCATTGGAAGATGGACCAGGAGATGTAGCCCAAGAGAGGGGTGAACTCCTTTATCATTTGTTGTGTTATGTATTTACTTTGATGGTTGTTATTGCTAGTTATTATGTGCATCTTAAGTGTGAAAAATATCTAGTTTATGTGTTTGCAAATTGATCATTTTGCCCAAGCACACATAAGTAACACTTACAAATATTTTAAAATATACAAGTCTTCTCATTTTCAGATCAGCGGAGAAGAAAAACAGTGGAGCAAAAGATTCTATTAGCATGTTTCTTGAGAAAGCTCTCACGCGACAGAGGAATGAAATGATGGATAATTTTTCCCACATCCTTCAACTCCTATCAATAGCAACATGCATATCTTCATCGAGCGACCACTTTGGAGGAACCTCTCCTTTCAAGGTACAAGTTAATTTTGATATTCCCATATTTGAAGGTCAGATAGATGCAGATGCCTTAGAAAAATGGTTAAATATGCTAGAAGGTTATTTCTTTGTTCACAAATTTTTCGACAGGGAAAAAATCATCTTCACACTCCTCGAGGCTCTCCCCCATGTCAAACATTGGTGGGAAACTTATTGGGAGAAAATTTCCACAGAGGTCTCGAATATATGGGGTCGAGCCCACTTGGGATTTTTTTGTGGATGAAGTCAAGGAACAATACTACCATGTTGATAACTATGAATATCGGTACATGAGATGGACCACACTACGACAAGAGAAGAGTCAAACAGTTCCAGAGTTCACAAATAATTTCCATACCTTACGCACCAAGATGGGTATCAAAGACTCTGAGCGACATCTGGTTCTAAAATACCATGGGGCTCTGCATAGGTACATCCAAATAGAAATGGATTTCCTAAACATCTCATCATTGGGAGTTGCCTATCGATATGATGTCAAAATCTAGCAGAAATTTAGGCACTAGAACTAATGGGAGTTCAGGTCTGCAAATCCGCAACAAACAAAGCATGGTAAAGACGACCCTAACCAACAACCTTCAGACAACCAGTCCAAGACACAGGACAAGAAGGGTAAAGGAAAGATGAAGAATGACACGTGGAAGTGGTGTGACTTCCACAAAATACCTTGGCACAACACCGATGAATGTCGTTCGAAATAGTCATTGGTGGTTGAGGTCAAAGACAAGGAGCCAAACCCTGATTCTGAATCTGATCTAGAAAATATTAAAAACATACAAATCATCGACTCGGACCCCACTACTACTTTCGCAACCACAAAAATTCAACCATAAGAACCAATAGATCCTGAAGAGGGGGAGCACCTCTTCTATTCATAGATGTGGCTAAAGGGGACCCTGTTTTATTTCATTGTTGATAACGATAGCCAAAAGAACGTCATCTCAGCTGAGGTCATAAAATAGTTAGGGTTGTTGACAACACTACACCCACAGCCATACAACATTGGGTGGCTTCACCAGGGGTGAGATATCCATGTCAGCCAACAGTGTCGCCTGTTCTATGAAATCCATCCCTTCAAGGATGAGGTAGTGTGTGATGTTTCACCTCTTAATTTATGTGATGTTTTTTTGGGCCAACCATATATGTGGAAACGTCATGTTGTTTATGAGTCTCGACCCCGTAGTGTCATTATTACTCTGGGGGGTCAACTCTACAGGATACCAGAGGTAGTTCCGACTATTGTTCCACCAAAATAGTGGCACAAGGTAATTTCTCATATTGAAAAATCCATCATCTTCACGGTCTGTTCAAAGGATGCACAGAAGGCCACTGCAACCACTGCATCCTCAACACCTTCTATCTAGCAGAAGAAAATTGTTTCTTCACCTACGATGGTGCCTACACAATGCCTTGTCAAGCCCAAAGACAACAGGTTGGTGGAACAGATTCAACCCCACCAGCTACAGGTTCATGACAACCTTCCATAGACCAAGCAACGTAACTTCTCCAACAAGGCACGTAGTTCAACAAGATTCAGATTCAAAAAACGCTTTCCCCTCTTCCCTGGGAACTCAATGCAATGGAGACCATTGCTTCATAAAGGGGGAGGATTGATCCAGGTGGATATCGGTGGCCACCCAACTGTTCTAAATTCCAACTGGCTCATCTGGACAGTTTTCAGTTCAACACGTTTCTCTGTAATGTGGACATTTCTTTGTAATTGGGGGTTCTGCACTTATGGGGCTGTCCCGAAGCTCTACACAACATCCAAGTGGATATTTGTGGCCGCCCACCTCTTCCAACTAGCTTATTTTGGAAGTTTTCATGTTAATACATCTTTCTATAGTTCCAGTGTTGTTTTGGGGCTCTAAACATTTTTTTCTTGGCTTTCCAAGATCAAACTGTAGGTGGAGTCATATTTTGATGGCATAATGCGTAGTTGTCGAAAATACATTTCCAACAAGCTATCACATGCCTAAAAAAAAGATCATATGCAAAAGTTACGACCTGAGGAAGTTAATGTACTAACTAACCCCAACGGGGCCCACATGAATTTTGGTGCTTCATCTCCTAGGGTTAGATTTTTGGATGTCTAGGGTTTTGACATTCATGTTTATCAAAAAAGGTCATCAGAGCCTCATTGTAATCATCTTCTTGCAAATGAGTGTAGTCGTCGCATCTATTCTCAGAGATAAAGTTGCCACCATTCTAGCGAGTCTTGCACTCTGTATTTTTACAGTCTCTGTACATTTCTTTCATTAATAGAAATAATGTATTGTTGTATTTCTCTGTTTCCGACAATTTTTATGTGTATTTCATTGTAATATCTTTGCTTTCATTTCGTTTCGAAAATAATCTGGATAAAAAATATACTGAATATTGGAGTAATTAACTCCTACTTGTCTTATGTGCTTAATATACCGGTAGCATGGAGAAGAAATTCGTTGGTTCATCTGCCAACTCTATGTGCCCACAACGACAACCATGATTTTCAGTTTTAGAGGGAGCAACAATAATTTCTCCAGTTTCTATAGCAGACTATCGATCGGTGAAGCAACTGCTACAACCTATGTGAAAAATGACATCCTTTAGTGCTTCGAAGATGGAATTTGTTGATAGAAATGATTCACACCTTTCAAAGTTGGGATCTAAAGCTTGATGATTATTTCATGCCAGGCCCTCACTGGTACTAAGGACAGATTTGAGGTGATCGGTTGCAATTCGAAGCGCATATACCATTTCTTTTTCATCATGTAGAGGAGGTAGTAGTGGCACTACAGTCATATTGTCATTGTACTTTAGTTGTTTGACTAAGCCTGTCTAGGATATTAGAATTTTAGTCCAAAATAATTATTTTATTAGAATTAGTGCAAGTATGTATAGAATTATTCCCTTTTTTGTAAGTGATGAAGATTCTCCAAATCATATGAAAGAGGTTATAGTGCAATGAAATGTCCAATAAGATTGACTAGGATACATTATGTATATAGACTATTTTCCTAGAAAACTAGCGAGTACAACGACTGGTTACCCATGTATCTCAACAGATGGAAGTATGTCCATAGAATGACCCATTGGTAAGTCTTTGCAGTCAAATTGATTTAGTGCTCTGAAGCAATTATATTTCAAAGCTAGAAGGGATCAAGTGTAGGTAAACGATCGGTATGGATTGTTGTCCAACTAGTTCAAGAGTTGTGGATCTATTAAACGACCCCTCATTAGTTGTTGAAGACATGTGAGTGATTTTCTAATGAGGTTACGCAACATGTGTGTGAGTCTCTGTCCACTAATTGACTTAGTGAGATCCGTGATTCGAGAGTTCAGGGAGGGAACTCGAGAATTCAACTTGGGAGCTACACCTTTACGAGGGTTAAGAGACAACTTGATGGAGTTAGTAGCCTCTAAGATTTTAAAATGATTAAGAGATGCAGGTGTTGGAGTAATTGACTCGTACTTTTCTTATGTGATTAATATGTGATATTCTTCATCATATTATTAAGATTGTGGTTTGCTAATTGTAATGTAGAGATTATCTCTAAGTGAGTGATTTTCTTTGTTTTTTAGGAGTTTTTTAGATCTAGGAGACATCTTAGATCTTATTTAGATGTGTGGTTGAGAGATTCTCTCAACTTGTCCTTCTATATTGGGAATAAGCTAGATCTAATAACAACTTGTAAACTCTATATAATGAAGTCACAATATATTATAAAATATGTAAATTATTCAATAAATTTTTTTTATGTGTAACAATTTCTAGCATCTCTCATATTTTATCTCTAAATTGATATCTCTCATATTTTATATCTAAATTGATATAATGTCTAGCATCTCTCATATTTTATCTCTAAATTGATATCTCTCATATTTTATATCTAAATTGATATAGATGTTTTCACGTTTTTACTCGATCGATATAATTTTTTTAATGTAAAGTTGGTGCTCTTCTCTAGATCTATTTAAGATCCAAAGTGTTCTTCCCCTATTTGTTTGACTCTTGAGGTTCAAAGTGCTCCTCCCGCGTCGTATTATTCAATGAATTCCTTTATCAAACTTATTATTTGAAATGTAAAATGCAATAACTTAAGATCTAGCCAATAAAATCTGAAGCAATTTTGATCCAAATTTTAATGACAAATTTAATTTGAAGCAATTTTGATCCAAGTTTTAATGAGAAACTGAAATAATAAAATACAATATAATAAGCTATGTAAAACACAATCCAACATATTTTTTCTAATATTACTCCATTCCAGTGCCCTATTGATGTTAGATGTTATGGACAGATTTCATAACCGCACTTTTATCTCTATATGTGAGATCAGTTAATGAAAATACACTCAGAATTCCCGTCAGACTTGGCTTCCACCCACTTAAGTAACTCTGACATTGATAATATAAGAGTAATGGCAACAATAAGTAAAATATTTTTTAACCTAATTACCTAGACCTGCATAATTGGAATTTCTTTGAATGTTCACAATGATTGGTTTGAATAACCCAATCTGTAACGTGGAAATCTACAATTTAGTTTCAATTGAACAAGATTCTTCCGTGGAAGACGGCAAAGGTTTTTCAGGTGCAGCGGAGGAGGAATTCGAGGGCAAGGGAGGATTGGCGACGTCGCCTCCATTTCCTTCCAACATTTGAACAACTCTGCTCATATCTGGGCGATCTCTGTAGTTGTATTGGATACACCACAATCCGACTTTAATGAGTCTCCTCGTCTTCTCCTCATCTTCTGCTTCCAGTTCTCCTCCTCTCAATCTCATCGCCAACTCCCCACTCTCAAGCAGCTTGAAAGCCCATTCAGGAAAGTAAAACTGACTGGAACGGCTCACCTTCCAATCGAAGTTCTTTCTTTTCCCGACAATCTCCAGCAAAAGCATTCCAAAACTATAGACATCTGCTTTGTCTGTAACAGGGCCCAGATCTCTGTCACACACCTCCGGGGCAACATATCCTGGCGTCCCTCTTGCGACAGTCATTGAGATATGGTCGTCTCCCTTCGCGCAAAGTTTAGCGAGACCAAAATCAGAAACTTTTGGTGTGAAGTCGGCGTCCAGCAATATATTGTGAGGTTTAATGTCGAAGTGTATGATGCGCTTCTCGCAATCTTGGTGTAAATATGCAATTCCACGAGCAGCGGCCAAAGCTATTGAGTACAGTTTTTCCCAACTTAAGACTCTCCCCTTCTTTTCTCCGGCAAATATAAATTTCTCAAGAGATCCATTAACCATGAATTCATATACCAGTGCTCTCGTAAAGCTTTCAAAGCAATACCCCAATAGACGAACCAAATTGACATGATGGACTCGTCCAATGGTACCCACTTCGTTTATAAATTGGGTCTCGCTATGCCTATTCCTATCCAGAAGCTTAACGGCCACTAGAGTCCCGTTCCGAAGCTTTCCTTTATACACCACACCAAAGCCCCCTTCTCCCAACTTCTCTACAAAGTTGTTGGTAATCCTCTTGAGTTCAAAAGACGAAAACCTCGTTGGCATTTCATTGGCATATTTCTCTAGGAAGTTCTCCACCTTTGCAATGGAGCTGCTAGGAGGAGGTTTTCTCCTCTTCGCATATAACGTTACACCCAATAATAATCCTGCTGCTATCAACACAGCCGCTCCAACTGAAACACCTGGAGTTGTTAAAATGATTTTAGTAATCAATAAACGTAGCCACACCAATCAATAGATGAGCGAAAATACAGTATCTTTACCTATTACAGCGCCAATCCTAGCCACCTTCTTTCCTGATTCAAAAATATGAAAGGCAATATTTAGCTTGATGACATTCTATTTAGTTCCACTGTTAACCAAAATATTGAGAGACATTTTTACATAAATATAAAATGAAAGAATAATTAGTTAGTCAATTAGGTTTAGTTTAGTTAGTATGGTTATGGGATAGAGTTAAAATGAAAGAATAATTAGTCAATTGGGTTGGGTTTAGCTTTTGTGGTTGTGAAATGGAGTGTTATGTTTCCCATTCAGATTCTATTTATTTCAGTAAATGACATGTTAATCTCATTATGAATAAATTGTTGAAAAAAACTTCTAGTATGTTGTCATTGAATAATGAACAATCTAGAATTTACTCTAAATACCATCCACCAGTTTTCCAAAAACTTATTACCTTAAACAACATGTTGTTATTGAAATGAAAAATCTAGAGTTTACTCTAAATACTATCTAACAAGTTTTCCAAAAACTTTACCAAAAAAAACTTAAAATGAAAGAGTACCATGGCCGATGCAGTTGTTGGTACAGGGTCCATCTTTGCAATAGCAGAGGAACGGCGTAGGCTCAGTTGCAGAAACGTTGTAACCACATATGCCTCCACTTGCTTCACATAAAGTACAATCATTTTCATTTTCATTGAAACTCCATTCCACCATTCCGACCTGAACTGTTACTTGTTCCAGAGCACATTGCGGAATCAGATGCCCAGTGTCGTTCAAAGAGTAATAGACAGTAGCATTACATTTATTGAGGTCGCCCCCTCCTGTGTAGTTGATTGCATCCGAAGCAAGTGTGCTACACTTGTATTCGTTGAGAGTCCAGTTGTTGTAGTGGTTTATATTGAAGGTCATGTTTGCAAAAATCAAGTCCATGGATCCAAAAATGAAGGAATTATCTAAAAATTGGCAGTTCTCAACCGTGACAATAACAAAGGAATTGTTGATTTGGTTAAACTCTAGTATCGTGCCATTCCCAAATATTAGAGTATTCTCAATTACTGGACTTGAGTTCTGCACACAGTCGATCTGAAGGCCAGAGACACCGCATCCACGGTTTCCTACACCAAAAGGATACGTGAAGTTTATAGCACCACATGTACTATTATTTTGGCACATCTCATATTGTGCGTCGAAGCATAGGGAGCAGGGGAACAGAAAGGCACAGCAGGCAGTAACGATAAGGAAGACGCGGTGTACATGCATGAAGGGAAGGCGAGGAACATATAATCCCATTGGGACAAAACGGGAGGCAAAGGCTTCGGCCTTGGAAACAAAGGATCCACAACAGAACCAGGTTTCGACAATAATGAAGCGGAGGTAGTGCTGGAGAGAGCTCAATGTAATAGGTAAAATGTTAAATTTATAAGCAGCTGCGAGAGCCATTCTCCTGGAGGATGGCTAAGACCCTAGACGAGATCTAGGGCCCCCAGTGCACTCCTGTGGTATGTGGTCTGGGACCAATATTGATAAAGACCCTAGACAATGTCTAGGGCCCCTGGACTGGGTCCAGGGTGCCCATGCCTAGGGCATTGGGTTCTTGGTCTGGGACCAAGATTGATAAAGACCCTAGATATGTCTAGGGCAGTCCAGGGTACCCATCCCTGGGGCATTGGGTTTCTTGGTCTGGGACCAAGATGTTGAAGACCCTAGATATGTCTAGGGCCCCTGGACTGAGTCCAGGGTACCCATGCCTGGGGCATTGGGTTTCTTGGTCTGGGACCAAGATGTTGAAGACCCTAGATATGTCTAGGGCCCCTGGACTGGGTCTAGGGTACCCATGCCTGGGGCATTGGGTTTCTTGGTCTAGGACCAAGATGTTAAAAACCCTAGATATATCTAGGGCCCTTGGACTGGGTCCAGGGTGCCCATGCCTGGGGCATGGGTCGATCCTTGGTCTCTGACCTTGGTGTATAAGACCTCAAGAAAAGACCTGGGGCTACTTGATTTTAAATCAAGTACTTGATGGTACATGATCTTCCCTGAGGAAGGACATAACCACAAAAGGGACAAGTCCCATATGCAGTGATGATAAAGTAATAGGTTCACCAAATGAATTGAAGGAATGAGTAATGCCACCTTGCAAACCCCCTTGGTTATTTGTTTTGGGTTTTGATGATTTATTTAGGGGTTATAATTCTAAAGTTAAACATTGATAATTGTCACATGGTTAAATTTATAATTTAAACATGTGACTTACTAATGTAACTTAACCTAGCCCTAACGTTGCCCTATCTTCTATTTAAAGACCCCCCTCCTACACCTATTGCACACTTACTCTTTGTGATAGCGTGGAGATACTTTGAGCTCGCGGCCTCAGTCCTTGTTGCAGTTCTGTAGTGTGGTGCGGCCTATCTTGAGGAGTAGTCCTGTTGCTGTCCTGTTGTGAGTTGCGGCCTTGGTCAGTACTGTTGCTGTTCTGTTCTATTGTGGCTGTAGTGACTCCTTGAAGGTTGCCGTCTCTTTTCTTACTGCTGTGTGCTTACTGAGGGGAGCCGTGACCTATGACTGTTGTGTTGTACCGTGTCCTATTCTGCTGAGTACTTGTTGTAGGACCGTTTGCTGAGGGTGTCGCATCTTATATCTCCTGTTGGATTGATTGCTGAGGGTGCCGCGTGCTGTACTGAGTTTGTCTACTGTGTGTGCCGCGTCTTATCTCAGCAGTGGGGTTTTCATTTAAGGGTTTGGGTCCTAGATGTTTTAGTTCCAGTAACCCTAAACTTGGTGGCAAGAAAATTCCTTCTATCTTTGGCATCAAAGATCTTATTGTAGATCCATGAACTGAACCTTTGTCTGAGCATAACTACAAGGACCTCCACCTATTGTGGTTTGTGCTATCTTCAGAGGTAAGGCAGGTACCAGATATGTTTCCAAATTGTTTCTTCTAAAGTTCAGATCTGAGTTTACTTTAGAATTGCTCTATAGAATAAGCATTGCATGAATCTATAAGTTATGTTCCTTGTTTAATGATTGAACTAAGTTATATAGATCTGCTGCTACACTTAGAAGAGTTTTGTTTCAGAATCAAGATATAGATCTGCTGTGTTATAGATCTACTGTTATAGATCTGCTGTTATGTTTAGAGAGTTTTAAGATCTGAGATCTATTGTTTATGATCTGTGTTTGTCTTCTTCTACTATCACTGTCAGTTATAGATCTATCACTATACGCTGTTTATGCTTCAGATCTAAGTTATTCTTGCATTAAAATTAAAAGAGACTGCTGACTGTCAACTTTACCTTAAATCTAACATAAAAAACAAACATAGGATAATTCATCGATGAGAGAAATTCCAGGATTTCAATCAATGGAAACTTTTGCAACCAAAACAAAAATGAAGAAATCCCCAAGAACAGTACCTCTTACGCATCCAGTGCCTTCATGAAACCCATCTCCTTGATAACCATCCTTACAAGTACACCTCACACCTTTTAAAGCTACCGCGTTTGCACAGACCGCATTGGGGTCGCAGCGAATATCATCACAAGTGCCCAGAATACCCCACTCCAGCTTTAGCCCATACTCGTGATCCAAACGGATCGATGTGAGCGTGACTACCCAGCTAATGAAACTCTGACACTGCAACCGGGCGAAGTGAGCGAAGTCATAATCTCCAGAGTGCCATATCGTCCCATTCAGAAGGCGATAGCAGCATGTCTTGTCAAACAGGCATTGTTCATTGCTGCTCTGCACAGGAATATTGCACTTCAGCAGACAACCTGTCGTGTTCTTGCAGTCAGAGAACTGGACAAAGTTGCTGATAGAAATTGCATAGTTCTTCATCCCTTTGACATTGAAGCCCTTGAGATTTTTAGAACAGGAAGATCGGAGAGGATCGATGATGATCCCATCTGCTGAGAAACTGAGAACATTGTAGTAAAGCTTGTTCACTTCAATCCTCACAGTATTGTTATTGCATTGCAATAT
>ML793486.1:212371-222775 GCA_009831015.1 Picea engelmannii | reverse complement strand
ATAAACAAATCAAAATTTATTATATTAATGTTTATAATATCTTGCATATGAAATCATTTAAGATTACTTACAAAATATAAAATTATCACTAATATGAGTGATCCTTGATATGGACATTATTATATTAATTCAAAAATTTACATGTAAAAATTAATTTTTAAGAAAGATTTATAATATCAGTCTACACTATTTATTTAAATTAGTATTTTTTAGATTAATTTTAAAAATATATATTATGATGATAATGATTAATAACATCAATTAAAACCAAATTTGATTTATCTAACCTTAACAAAGGTAATGAATTAGTTGATTTACTTTAATCTAATTTTTTTAAGAATATGAATATCATAAAATTTATAATAATACCAACAAATTACTAAAAAATATTAGATGTACATCCAATTTTAACATCTTTCAAGTATTGAAACTAGAACAAATTTAAATTTTAACATTATTCATTTTTCAAATTAAATAGACTCTAAGTGGGTGCCAACCTCCGCTATCATGCTTCACTTGAGGCAACTAGAGGTAACTATAGGTATATATGTTATTAAAATATGTTTCAAAAAAAATTCAAAATCCCATTCAGAGTAAGTAGGACTGCAAAGAACCTTCCTAAATTCTGTATTTCCTAAATTCTTTATAATTGATATACAAAATCCTTACCAATATTTCATTCATAACTTAACAAATACAATAACAAAGAGATACAAATGATTCATATACAACTGATTCATGTATATTTTCAAAAGAACAACCATCAAGTACATAATTTTTGATGGTTAATTTTTTAAAGAAGACAAACAATTTCATAAAAAATGGATTCTTTTTACAGAGTTTTCCTACCAAATTTATTGGATTCTTTTCACAGAGTTTTTCCACCAATTTTATCCAATTCTTTTGGCATAAATCCTTTACCTTGCCAAAAATGTTATCTAAAAACTTAAATGTGTCCAAATATGTCTAATATGTTGTGGGTTCCCAAGTGACTAATGCCTAGGTCTATCAAATTCTACTTCAACTTTCAAATCCATTGAGTAACCACTCTCACCACCTTTATTTTACATTTACTCTATGCATAAATAATACATTAAATGTTACATAATTACTATAAATTTTTGCTTTTGCTTTAAAATACATAAAACTACTCCTTAAAAAACATTTCATCTTTCCTCTATTGTCCCTTTCTCCAAATCATTAATCATTATTCACTTGTTTTAATAGTTTTTTATTTTTAAATATTTTTAATTATTAACAATGCAATTTTATATTGTTTAAATAAATTTTTTAAATGGTACTCAATAACTCCACAACATTTAGAATATGCAATTTTATAGAGAGTTGTCTAAATATTCTAGGCTACATGCGATGAAAAACCCTTGAAAAACTAAAACTATACAAACTTAACCTGTAAATTCAACGATTTCTAATAAAATTTCAAAAAAAAAAAAAAAAACCAAAACTATAACATTTAAACTAATTTTTTTTTAGATTTCCCACATAATTTTGGACAAAACACAAAGACTACCAAAAAAAAATAGAACATTTAAACTACGTATTAAATATAATACTGCCCCTTCCTCCCCAGCATTAATCACCGTATAGTTGTTTTAACGGATTTTTTTTGTTAAATATAATCATGAGGGCGTTCGGGGATTTAATTAATTAACTAAATACAAAATTATTAATATTATTATTTAAAATATAATACTGAGGGCGTTCGCTAGGGTTTCCGTGGGATTTAATTCATTAATTAAATTCGAATTTATTATTAATATTATTTATTAATTAGTGAGGAAGCTTAGTCATTTCCTTTGCTTGCTCGCTTGGAATTTGGAGGGGGGCAGTCAGTACCGGCTTAACGTTCACAAAAGCCCTCCCTCCTTGCTTTCTTGATCGGTGCTTTTTACGCTTTTCGATTGCAAATGATGAAAAGCAGAGGCCGAGGCCGTAAACTGAGAGGTATGGATTCATGGACTTACGCAGGAATTCTTTTGCTTAAATGTTCGTAGGATTTTTTTTTCGTTTTCAAAATTTGAGGTCTCTGAAACGGCAGGCTAATCATGGAAATATTTTGAGCTCTGACGTGAATCCGGAGGATTTCTTTGGATACAATTTTTGCGGATAGTGAAACTGAATGATACGGCTTATTACGCTGGAAATGGCATGAAAGCTAGGTGCCGTCGTGTTTTTTCCATATTTATGGATGGATGCATGAGAAAATTTCTGAATCGCAAACTTCCCTGATCTGTGCAGGAGTACTTCTAGGTTTTTTTTGAAGAAATTGAAGTCTGGATGCCTGAGACCTGCGTTTCGCGCTTCTGAGTCTATACATTTGACGTATTCTGGATTTGAGTGTGAAATCTGACACAGATTAATTGATTAGTTCGTGTTGCGCTGAATCATACGGCAGGCCCTCTTCTCAAGTGTAAGTATTCTCCGGACTTGTTCTTGTTCTTTAGTATGTAAATTTACTCAAAATGTTTCCACGGAGTTGATCTTTATTCTGCTCGTTTAACCCTGTGACGGCGTTTAAAGATTACTTTATGCATACTTGTAAAGATTACTCCTATTGAAATGTTTCCGAATGTTTGTTTAAAGAGTACCTCTGTTTGGATCTTATGTTCCATTTAAATTTAACGGAATATCTGTTTTTACAGTTGATGTGCTTGATATTGATATTATTTAAGTGATTATGTATTGGATGCAAATATAGACGGATATTGAAGTTTTCAGCGCGTATTTGAGTGAAGCTTCGTTTCAACGTTCGAGGTTCGAATCTCACATATTTGAAAATTCAGCTTTAAAATCTTCGTATCTTGGCGATTATGTGTCACTATGGCCCTCGCTAGGTGCATATTTGGCTGCATTTGGAATCGGCATGACTGAGAAGCTTGTCAATGTCCCTGACACAAAAAAAACCTATTAAACAAACCGGAGGATCGTTCGTGAAACAAACGGGCTTTAGTGAAATACAGTCTATGCCATAGACCGTAGGGTTAAGATAGAAAAAATGTTTGATGGTCTTGTTGAATGCATGGTCCAATGTAAAATAGACACATTCCTGTCCTAGTGTTTTCTATTTTGTTTTCATATTTTCTTCAGTTCAGTGAGATCTGAGCACATGATGAGATCCGGGTTTCATATTAAAAGAATAAAAACAAATCCCACGTATATCTCGTCCGGTGGCCACATTTTATTAATTTGCCTCCAATTTGACGCGGCCTTCAAAGAACAAAGCCTTGAGATTAACGCTCGCCCGTCCTCGGTTTCCCTTGGTTCAACTCACAAACGGAGTAAGTTAATACTGAGCAATTTTCTCTCTGTTCATGCTAAAAAAAATGGGTTTAAATTTGGTAACATTTTCAGAGGTAGCTTGAGTTTGACATGAATCAACGTTCCATGCATTTCTAAATCTTATTTCAGGGGTTTTTTGTCCCATTTTAAACCAATCCAGACGCTTAAAAAATAGATCAGACTTCTAGATTGATTTAAAACTGCATAGCTGAAAAACAACTCGTATTTGGTCCTGCAACCCATATTTGACACGTTTCTGTAAAACCCACAAGTCATCACTGACTTGCATTGAAATGATCCACCTGTCGTGTAACTCCATCGATTACCTGTCAAAAATTTTAATGGGTATGTGGACTATAAGGTTACCGGCATATAATATAGGGTTATACACAGTCTGCGTGAAAGTAGTTTTATAGAAGTAAATGCCAATAAATGAGTTCTAAACAAATGCCAGAAGCTGAATCTCCATGGGCCATAATTCTATTTAGTGTTATCTGCACAGAACAATAACAAATTTATGAAGATGAAATTTGCATAGAACAATAAAAAATAATTTTACACTCAAGATTATGCATAAAAAGTAAAGTGATGAGCATGAAAAAACATTGATTATCTTCAATTTTTCACTTGACATACAATGTAAATTTGAAATTCCAAACCTGCTCCCGAGTTAGCCCACTCCCTCACAAACTGGTTAGTTTTGAAAAGCGTGAGATACTGTGCTACATTCTCTCGTTTTTCATTCGGGGTTGGGGTGATTTGAATAACTAGTATTAAAAGCATTCGGGGTTGGGGTGATTTGAGTGTCTAGTATTAAAAGCCGTTTTGATTTTTATGCATGCTTATATACAGTGAGATCTAAAGTTATTTTAGATTTGATAGTATACACTCATTTTAACTCATTTTACACTAGAGCATTAAATGTGTTATAACTGGGTGTTTATTGTTTTGAAATATAATTGAATGTTTATTGTTTTAAATAGTTTTATAATATATATTTTTATTGTTTAGTTGTTTTAGGAAATGTTTTTTTGGATGAAATTGGGGATATAAATTTACACAGATTATTATTTTTTTTGTTGTTTAAAATTCATTTTTGAATGTAGAAATGAATTTAACATGTTGAAAAACTTTTGGGTTACTAGGATTATATGGAAATAATCACTCAAATCTAAAAATATAACAATTTTTCACTTATTTTGGACAAATATTCTCTAAATTTAATAGAACATTTAAGATACAACTTTGTTTTCTATTTTCTGTTTTAGACTTTTGACTTTGCATCCATAATTATCCATAATTATTCATTATTATTGTGATTGGCCATTAATTTTTTTCCCTTGCCGAGTAACTAACTACTGTAGTGTTTGTTTTTATTTCATGTTGCTTTGGTTGGGTTGGGTTGGGTTGGGTTAGTAGTACCATGCAAACAAATGGGCTCTCTGTTTTGATTCCCCACGTTGCTGCAATATCACGTCAAACCAGATGAAAGAATGAATAGGTTTTTAATGGGATATGAAATGTGAAAGGGATTTTACTGTTGCGCCTTTTGAGATGGATCTAGGGCACATAATTCCCAGCTCTTTGCACTGCTGTCTAGAGAGACACGCTTGTCAAAGCGTGCCGAGACAGAGGGGGCATAGTTGTGGCAACAAACACAAACAGACTGGTTCGATCATGATCAATTGGCCAATGATTGAATACTTCAACAACTTCTGCGGGTTGATGGGCCCTATTTGGCTCATTGTGCACTTGATCCACTGTGTACAACTGGACCACTGGTATCGTCGGTGTCAGTCTGTGTCTTTTGCCTAGTTAGTTCATCATACTTGATTCCAGGGGGTGTTGTAGGAGGAAGTGCATAGAAGCCTTCATAAATTGGTGATTCTTCAATATGTGGCATAAGAGAATGTTGAAGGAATCTACTACGAAACTCTGAGTGGATCTTCCATTCCTTTGCTTTGTTTGCAAATCTTTTGAAATTAATCTAAAATTTGAATTCTTTTGAAATTAATTTAAAATTTGAATGTAGATACTCTGGAGCAAATACAAACCAATAATGATGTTGAGCTCGTGTGGGGAGGTTTGCTTGTAAACTATGGATGAAATAAAAAATGGTGGAAACAAGAAATTAGTTTCACGACAAAATTTATCCATAAACACACAAAACCATTCAGTCTAGGGAAATGACATGATTTCCCTACAATTAAATGATTTTTGTAAGGTCACCTATTTGACTAGTAAAATCTATAGAGATATACTCTACTCTATTTTTCTGGATTTACCCTATTCTACATTATCTCTCTGGATTTGAATTTGTGACCTTTTAAGAAAAAACACATGTCTTAACCATTATGCTCACTCAAACTTTAATAATTTAAACATTATTGGATCATAAAATTCTAATACTATCTGACTTATATCTGTTACTTGATATATGATTGTCATACTACACCAAAAATGTACAAAATAACTGTAATTATTTACAAAATTGTGCCTTGATCACCAAAATTCAAGAATCAATTTATGAGCCAGATGATTTTTGATATTCTGGAATAAATCTTCATCTTCAGAGCTAGAACAAGAACATGAAGCAATATATTTTTGTTTATCTACAGTTGTCAAGACATTCAAAACTGAAAATTTAAATCCTTCACGCTGTTGCACACTTTCTTCACCAGTTTGTATTAAATTTCAAAATCAAATCCATCTAACCATAAATTCTATCTTCAAATTCTACTATTAGTTTTCAAGGAGTCCATTGTTCTTAATAATTTCTTTCATATGCTTAAGATATGTGCGGATGATGAACTTGCTTGGCTTAAAAAATAACCTGAATCTAGAGAGAGAATTTTTAACAACGATGATTTCTTTGTGATCACAGGACACCTTAATTCTACATTCTTGAAGGTACCTCAAGCATACATGCAAATAGATTCTTCGTTTTGGTGTCGTTGAAGTAAGACTCAATACCATGTATTATCAGAAGCATCAGACTCTAAAATAAAGTTCTTTCCTTCTTATCGCAGATTGAGAATTGGCAGATTCATGAGTTTTTCTTTAATTATCCTCAGTGTTATTGCCACTTTTCATGTCTATGGCTGTTGCTTTTTCTTTAGTGTTTGATATAAACAAGTTGCATCTTAAGCTTGATTTTTATAAAAATATCTAACATAGTTCAAAGCTCCTAAAAATTTGTGCAGTTGTGTTTTATCATTGATCTTATCAAGGAAATTTTGGAGATTCTTCAAGACTTGATCTTGAAATTTTATTTTGACTCAGAACTTCGAAAAGTCTTTGCAGTTGTGTTTTATCGTTGATCTGATCAGGAAATTTTTGGAGATTCTTCAAGACAGGATCCTGAAGTTTGATTTTGCCTTTTGATATAATAAGACCAATGAATTCTATAGTAGTTTTACCATCTGCATTTTTTTTTTGTGAAAGCACAAGACCATGTCTATAAGCAAGGTCATAAAAGATCTCCAAATGCTTCTTGTGCTCATTCAATTTCCTGAATGTATTATATTTTGATATTTTGTTTTCATTTTTATTTTAAAATGTGTATTTTTAATGTTTTTGTTTTTTGGTTTGGTTTTCATAGTGAGTCATAATGATGCATGAATTTTCTAGTATATTTTCAAACATCCAACCTTTATGGTGGATTCTCTACCCATCATAATGGACAATCAAACCAAGAATCTTTTGAAAAAGAGAGATTGAATTAATTTATAAAATTAAATCAGTTAAATTAAAGCACAATTCAAGTCAAAATGAGAAAGAGGATTATAGTGAAGGAAAAAAATGAGAAAGAGAATTAAAATGAAGGAAAAAAATGTCAAAAAGAGACAGAGGATGTAGGAAAAAAGTGGAAAAATTATGCAAAGAAGAAAGTGAAATAAAACTTAGGAGACATAGAAAGAAATGCCTAATGATCCAAACAATGAATGGTGGGTTCCCACAACTTTCTAAGCCTATAGCCATCATCTCGATTAAAATTATTGTTTATTGTTTATTTTTATTTCGAGCGCTTCCCTAATGAGTTGAGATGAATGGTAGGGTGCAAAAGCAAGAATTTTGTTTAGGTCAAAGCAAATGAGATACTTAGAGTTGAAGGAGTGTTAAATTGTTGCTGACTTAGAAATGTGGTTGTGGAGTGTGTGATCAATATGATCTTTAAGGCTGGATTTAAAGGATCTTCTTGTTTGGCCTATGTACGATTTTCCACAAGAGCAAGGAATTGTTGATGTTTGTAGCATCAGAAAGGTATTTCCGCACAGGTCTAAGTGTCTAGATGCGTGGAATTCATCCAAAGCCTTCTACCTTGAGACTTTACTTTAATTAAATGAATTATTAAAGTAAAGTGCTTTTATTAGTGAATTGAGTTTTATTTAAGGAAATGCTTTAATTGGCATTAGTGAATTAATAATAGCCATTGATCTCAAGTGAGGTGAGAAGTAAT
Source organism: Picea engelmannii (assembly GCA_009831015.1). Lineage (NCBI taxonomy): Eukaryota > Viridiplantae > Streptophyta > Pinopsida > Pinales > Pinaceae > Picea > Picea engelmannii. Next base: position 215,016 of record ML793486.1, on the reverse strand, counting down.
CTCAATCATCAATCACTTTGGAGATTAGGATCAAGTCATAACTCAATCTTATAAAAGCAAGACAAGGGTACATGAGAAGACACTTACTTGATACATTGATCAGAGTAGAGAATCATTTTTTCTCAGAGAATTGGATCACGAAGGACTGTGATTCAAGAAGATATTGGATAGGTGGAGAAGGACTTCCATCTAGAGATCTAAGTCAGAGGAAGAGACAGAGAGAGAACAATCGTACACCATAAGGATCGACTTCCACGTACAATGTAGGTATTCTGGAATAGGTCGTAGAACAATGCGAGTTTCAGTGTAACAGTCACACAGAATGACGCATGTATATATGTAACAATCACGTTGTTTCCTTACATGATCGTACAATAGTTTTTGGCAACAGATTAGCCGGTCAGGTTTTGATGTACTTTGTCTCTTTTATATTTGGGCCATTTTCCCAATAAGGGAGCCCTTGTAATATTTGAATTTATTTGAATGATAAGCTTAGTTGATGGGAAAAATATTTTTGTGTATTGTGGTTGATATTTTTGGTTTCTAGTATTAATTCCGCTATCTTTACTTGAGTTGAATATTCCAACAGTGCATTTTTGTTTTGTGAGATGTTAACTTAATCTGCAGTAAGGAAATCACTAGATAACAAGATACCTAGGTGTTGGAGTAAGGATTTAAACAGTAATTTGGTAGACTCCTTGGCCAAGCATGGGGTCCAACTTGTCCTTAACAGTTCTAAACAATTTTTTCAGGGTTTTATAGGGCTTAACGATAATTTTTATGATCTTTTTAGCCAATATTTAGACATTTTATCTCTAGTACCCTCGATGTATGGGAGAGATATGAAAGATAAGGGAGGAGAAGACGAGGGATGGTGTTTAGAATTAGTTTGGAGGGTTGAATGAAAGGCCTTGCTGATTTGAGAGATAGAATAACCATTGGAAACCAAGGCTTTTATGAGGTGAGATTTTTATTTCTCAAGAAAATTGGGAGCATAGATTTGAATGGCTCGAGTTACCAAATTTTTTAAGGCAACGTATTTTTGGGCCGAGTGATGATGAGATTGGGCACCAAGGTATTGGTCTGTGTGAGTCTTTTTCTTATAAACTTGGTGGGTAAGGGTGCCATTGGGAAGACAATTAATGAGAACATCGAAGAAGGGGGGAGAATTTTTGTGTTAGATTTCCATTGTAAATTGAGTATGGGCCGAATTGCTATTAAGATGGTTAAGAAAGGAAATAAAAAAGGGATGACCATGAGGCAAAACAAAGAAGGTATCATCAACAAAACAAAACCAACATCTAGGCTTAAGATGGAAACTCTTTAAGGCTAAAGATTCAAAATGTTCCATAAAAATATTGACAACCATTGGGATAGGGAGGAACCCATGACTATACCTTCTATTTGTTCATATTAGGTCCCTTTGAAGGTGAAGAAAGTTTAGGTAAGGAAGATTTCAATGAGGTTAAGGGTTTTCGGGTCCACAAGCTTAGATATGAGCTCAAGAGTTTTAGGAATAATAATTTTGGTAAATAAAGACACCACATTAAAACTAACCATGATGTCTTTCTCATCAAGGTGAAGTTGTTGAGTTTCTCAAATAAAATCAAAGGAATCCTTAATAAATGAAGACATTTTTCCAATAAAGGAATTAAGTTTATTAGCAAGGAAACGAGATAGGGCATGAGTAGGGATCCTATAGTGCTTACTATTGGTCGGAGTGGAATGTCATTTTTATGAATTTTGGGTTGCTCGTAGATCCTAGGGGTTATGAGTGTTGATGATTGCAACTATGTGAGACATTCTCCAGCTTACAAACCTGTGAGATGTGGATCATTGCAGTTATGTGAGTCTTTCTCTCAGCTTACAAACCTGAGAGAAAGCCCCTAAGAAGGGTACGCGGTTCCTGCTTGAGACAGAGATGGAACGTAGAGATGACCTCCTCTATTCAGAGATTTGAGAAGAAATCTATATGATTATCCAATGAGAGAGGCGATCTGTTGATTTAGACGTGCCTGTGGCTAAGCAAAATGTGAACGTGTGAAATCCCAAAGTGATGGGTGCATCGTCATGTGAACATAAATGAAGATGATGTATTAACCTCCTCTGAGAAGCAAAGTTGATGAGAAAAATCCAAATGATTATCCTGTGTGAGGTAGTGGGAAATAATATCTATAGAGTGGACGTGCCTGTGGATGAGCACATGTGAACGTGTGAAGATCTGGTTCTCCTGTGTAATGCGGTGAGCCAGAGATATGGACATCCCTATGGATGTGCCCCTAGTGGATGAGCACTAGTGGGTGTATCAGATCCTTTGCTATATTGTACAAGAGTAAGACTTGCCTATAACCCTAATGGTAATGTAAAGGGTACAGGCTAATATTAATTAATCTAATTAATCTGGCTAATATTAAAAGGGTGACTAGTAATTAATGTAAAATATAATTAATATGGATAATATTAATTATATTATAAGCTAAGTGAGGTTGGCCATGTTGTGCCTGTTATCCCCGATATCTAGGGATAACTAGGAGATCATGTCTCGAGGCTCACATGGTCCTAGACATGGAGTACCGAGAGCAGGAGCGACCTGAGCATGGTCCTGGAGGACCCATCTTCTTCTTCTCAGCCAGCTTTGTCCTGTC
>ML793486.1:176931-212271 GCA_009831015.1 Picea engelmannii | reverse complement strand
TTGACAACGTTGGCCTTAAATAATTTTTTGCTTGGATAGAAAGGTGCGGCCTTCTTGTCTCTTCATAGCCGTGGAGTTGAATTGTTCTTTTGCTGGTTGATTTTGTCAAAACGTCCACCATTGGCTAGCTAACCTGCAGACAATAAGTTTTATATAGAGGTGACGTCATATTGCTAAGATATCTTGTTTATGCTTAAAACGTTGTGACCTTTTTCATCTCTCTTGATTGGCATTGAGTTGTTAGTTGTATTTACGAACTTATTTGGTAAAACGTTGTGCTCTTTGCTTCTCAAATTGACCTATTGATAAAGCTTGACGTCACCCTTGTAGCAGAATTTGTATAGGTGACACAACAACAATATATGTGAGCTAATATTTGCATTAACATTTAATACAAGGTTTAAATTGTGAACGTTGAATGCTTATCTTGCTTTGTTGATGAAGTGATATCAATCTTTGTTTCATTCAGCCATCATTGACTTCGTCAATAACAACATTGATCTATTGCTCATATATATATTGAAAGATAGTCATTTATGTGTGAAATACTAACCCACTGCATGCATATACTCTAGTTGTATTTGTTTTGTCTCGCAAACAGGTGCATCATCAGTGGATATTCTTTCTTGACTATCTTACTTGGGCACAAATCTGTGAAAGGGAACCTCGTTGACTTGGTCTATTACCCTTTAGCCTTTCATTCATCCAGATTGCCTTAGGGACATCTCCCTCGGACTAGCCCTCCTAAATAGAAAGAGCCCCCCATCGAGGTGACAGTGGGTGGGGAAGCTCCTGTTACGCCGGTTTCTACCCTTGACTCAAGCTATTTTAACCTTTCCTACAAACCGTGCGATAGCAGTGCCAATAGACACTTCTGTTGACATGTTTAGGTTAGTATAAGTAAAGGTAAATTCCCCATCGAGGAAACATATCTTTCATGTGAGTTTGGAAATTTCAGCAAGTGCACTTCTTTGGGAAAAGTGTGCACCTCTCTTGGGCGCTAGAGTTCTAGGGTTTGAGCACCCTCTTGTGTGCTAGGGTTTATCTTGGTGGTGAAGGTCTTTCTCTTGAGGAATATAGAAAAGGATTTGGATGGGATTTCTTCCCTTGTTGAAAAGGGTTTCCCAGGATACTTCTGTTGATATTATGGTAGCTGCGGGAGGTATTTATCTCCATGTGTAAACCTGACGAGAATAGATTATTCCAGAAAGCAAGAAGAAACCCTAAATAACCCTAGAAGACTAGTCGACTCAAGAGAATGATTTATACTAAGTTATTAGTCTCCAAGAGAAGAAGTCAACCCAAAAAAGTGACTTGGGGGACTATAAATAAAGGGCTCTTGAACTCATTTTTACACACACCTCACAACTGCAGTGGTGCACAAGTTTGTAGAAGAGTTGCAGTTGCAGCTGCTGCTACTAGCAGATTTCAGTTTTGGCTGGGATTCTCTCTTGGTTATGGTTTGGAATTTCTACTTGGCCTCTTCTGCTTAATCTTGCTTGGTGCACTATTCCTGGAGAGAGGTGCGTTATATTGTTTGGCTATTTAGCCTAGGGTTTTCTTCCAGAATGTTTCTCTGTCAAGGTTAAGGTGCTCAGGGGTGGCTTCAGCCTATGGTTGGGTGAAAATATTGTTATATTGTCTATGGTTAAACGAGCACATCCATTAATTTCTAACAGGTTATGGGCCCACACTATCTTCAGACAGTCTAACCACTGGAAGATAGATTGGGAGGATTTTCTCAGCTGCAGTTGCAGTTGCAACCAGTTTTTGCTGCAAAAACGAAACCCTAATCCTCTCGTTGAGGCACCTTAAGTGAAGAGATTGACCTAATTTATGGATATACTAGTGCCCCTAGCCTAGCACATCTCTTGGTACTCTCAGCAAGCCAAGACGTCAAGTTTGAGTTTTTGGTCAAAATCAAGGGTTGACCAGGTCAAAGCAATTATGACTTACTCTATGAAGTCAGAAAAAAAGTTACAAGGGGCTTCTAACTTCAGAACATGGAAGGAAAGGATTGACCTCATCCTTGCCAAGAATAAAGTGTTGGATATCGTGAAAGGAAATATTGTGGAACGAGAGTTTGAAGAAGGAAAAGAGAAGGAACCTCAAAACATTGTAGTTATGGAGAAGTTCAAAGACAATGACATCAATGCCATGAGTATCATAGTGGACTCTATAAAATACCACTTGATACCCTACATCTCCCATCTTGACTCATCTAAGAAAATGTACGATACCCTAACGAACCTCTTCTCAGTCAAAAACATTGGACAAGTAATGAGTCTGAAGAATGAGCTCCGTGACATGAAAATGAATGATGATGACAACACAACATCATACTTTGTGAGAATCTCTCAATTAAGAGATCAACTACAAGCTATTGAAGAGATCATTTTAGAGAAGGAATTGGTAAATATAGTACTCAATGGTCTTCCCAAGACATGGGATGCATTTTCCGCAAGAATGAACACAAGGAAGGAGTATCCTACATTTGAGGAACTTTTGACATGTTGTGCACAAGAAGAATCAACGATTAGTGCAAAAGAGAAACCCCAAAAGAAATATGATGATCAAGCCTTCACAACAAGGTTCAAGAATTTCCGAAATAAAAGGAAGTTTAGCCCAAGGAAGAAGCCAAATCAAGAGAAGGATATGTCAAAAATACAATGCTTCAACTGTCGAAAATATGGTCACTACAAGAATCATTGTCCCGAGGTAAAGAAAATGAAGGAAACACATAAAGCCTCATTTGCCGAAGAAAGGAAACCCTCAAAGAAGACCAAGCAAGATAAAAAAGACTTCTTCTTCTAAGACAAGGTAACAATATTCTTCATAGTTATTGTACATACCATGTTTACATAAGTTTATGTACATATCTTGCATATCTATTTCTTAGAAAATAAGATGTTCAAAGAGAAACTACACCTATGGAAGAACAAAAAAATAAGGACTTCTATCATGATGACTACGAGTCAAGAAATACACATGAAAAGGTGAAGTACATTGACAATCCTTGGTAACAATTTCTATGGAAGCTATTAACATAAGTAACAACTGCAAGATAAGACGAAATCAAAATCAAACACGAAGAAACATGAAATAAGTAAAAACAGAAAGAAGTCAACAATAAAAAATAAATTGGAAAAAGACTTGTGACACTTTGCAGAAGGCAATAAGGATGTAGACAGAAGCATGGACTCTCTTAGATGGAGAGATTTGATTATATAATTCCAAAAGAAGAGTGACGAAGGAGCATCGTCAACAGCCAAACGAGCGTGAAGGAGGAAGACAACTGGAAGACCACCAGCGCACATTTTTTGAAATATTTTTGAAGCATTAATGTAATGGTTAAATGAAAGCGTACTTGCATATTGTAAACAGATCATGAGTGATTCACTTCATTTGTAGAAGATAGAGGCATTTATGCGTAGTTAATGAAAGTAGGTAGATTTGAATGATAGATTAGACAGTTTTAGGAGCAGGAGGGAAAACATATATAGACACCCTCGCCTTTGTATCATAATAGAGTAGTTGTATCATTAGAACATGAGCATAGAGTTGTAGTAGGAAGTTGTAGAGGAGAACCCATGTACAAGAGATTTGAATTAATATATGAAGCTTTGAATCAGATTTCATGGTGTTACAATGTTTTCTGTTTATACATGGTGAATGATATGTTTACAGTGGTTTTATTCTCTCTGTTATGCATTTTCTTTAATACTGTGTGTATGCAGGATTTCATGTTGAATGTTTGAAGTCTAAGAGAGAGAGAGAGAGAATGAGTTTCAATTGTTTCTCTTCTTGAGTGAGAGAGTTCCTGCAAGGAGTGCAGTGAAACATCTGCAAGGAATGCGTTGACGAAGGTTTAGAGTTTATCTCTAAAATCTTAGGAGGGATATCGTTGTTCTCATTCCAGCAGAAGAGCAAGTGAAGCACATAAGCCGTGCAAGGTGTGCACAGGTTGGTTGAAAGATTAGAACTTAATGGACAAGGGATTGGTAAGAGAGAGATTGAGTCCATGCGCTGTTCCAACAGTGCTCAGCCCAAAGAAATATGGAGGTTGGAGAATGTGTACAGACTCAAGGGTGATCAATAAGATTACCATTAGATATAGATTTCCATTACCAAGGATGGATGACTTGATGGATTGCTTGAGTGGAGCAATATTTTTTTGAAAGGTTGATTTGAAAAGTGGGTATCATCAAATTTGAATGAGAGAAGGTGATGAATGGAAGACAACATTCAAAACGAATGAAGTGCTGTATGAATGGCTTGTTATGCCATTTGGCTTAACAAATGTGCCTAGTATTTTCATGAGATTGATGAACGAAGTCTTGAAGGAGTTCATCGAGAAGTTCGTCATTGTATATCTTGATGATATATTGATTTTCATCAAGACTGAAGAAGAGCACTTAAATAATTTAGCTACAATGATGAGGAGATTACAGCAAGAGAAGCTGCTGATAAATATGAAGAAATCATCATTTATGAGGACAAAACTCATTTACTTGGGTTTTGTTATCTCTGCAAATGAGCTGAAAATGGATCAGGATAAGGTAGAAACGATTAAGAATTGGCCATCACCAAAAAATGTGTTTGAAGTTCGAAGCTTCCATGGTTTAGCTAGTTTCTATAGGAAATTCATCCGAAATTTCAGTGGGATTAGCGCACCGATGATGGATATGGTGAAGAAAAGACATAAAGCTTTTCATTGGACAGAGGAAGCAGAGAAAAGTTTCAATCTGCTGAAGAAGAAGATCACTGAGCAATCGATTTTGGTTTTGCCGGACTTTAACAAGACATTTCAGGTCAAGTGTGACGTGAGTGGATTTGCAATTGGAGCGGTCTTGAGCCAAGACGATAGGCCGGTTGCATACTTCAGTGAGAAATTGAATGAAGCAAAGATCAAGTACTCAACATATGACAAAGAGTTTTATGCAGTCATACAAGTGCTGAAGAAATAGAGACATTATTTGGTTCCTAAAGAGTTTGTTTTGTACAATGATAATCATGCTTTGCAATTTGTGACTCAACAGGAGAAGTTGAACCAAAAGCATGCTAAATGGGTTGAATTCATGCAGAATTTTACTTTTGTGATTAAGCATATTTCTGGAACTGCTAACAAAGTTGTTGATGCTTTGAGCAGGAAATGTTTGCTTATGTAGGGATTTAGAGTCAAAACTTTGGGTTTTGATAACCTCAAAGAAATGTACAGGGATGATCCAGATTTTAAGGAAGCGTATGAGGCGTCTAAGAATGCAATTCTTAAGGACATAAGCAAATGGACCGAATATATGATCCAAGATGGATTATTATTCAGGGGCAATCAATTATGTATTCCAAAATGCTCCATGAGGGAGAATCTGCTTAAAGAAAAACATAGTGGAGGATTAGCCGGACATTTCGCTCATGACAAAATGTTCTCAAAATTGAATGGCTCATATTTTTGGCTAAGGATGAGGATAGATGTTAACAAATTTTTGGACAGATGCAGGATTTGACAACACACTAAAGGAAGAAGACAAAATACAAGGTTGTATTAGCCATTACCCATACCATAAAGGCCTTGAGATGCACTGAGCATGGATTTTATATTGGGATTGCCAAGGACACAAAGAGGATATGATTCAATCTTTGTAGTGGTAGACAGATTTTCAAAGATGGCACATTTCATACCATGCCAGAAAACCAACGACACAACTCATATTGCGAACCTGTTTTTCAAAGAGGTCGTTAGACTTCACGACTTGCCAAGGAGTATCGTTTCTGATCGAGATACCAAGTTCATGGGACATTTCTGGAGGACTTTATGGAAGCAGCTGGGGACAAGTTTGTCTTTTATCTCAGTGTATCATCCTCAGACGGTTGGGCAGAAAAAAGTTGTGAACAGAAGCTTGGGAGATTTACCGAGGAGCCTAGTGACTGAACACCACAGTTAGTGGGATCACATTTCCACAGGCGGAATTTACTTATAATGATTCGATCAATAGAAGCACAGGGCAGAGTCCATTCCAAATTGTATATGGAATGAAACCAAGGGGAGTTTTTGAATTCAAAGCTATGGAACAAGCTGAATTCGAAAGTGCTAGTGTAGAGGACTTTGCAAAAGCAATGAAAAAGCTTCACAACCGAGTCAAAGAGCGATTGCAGAGTTCAAATCAAGAATATAAGCACAGAGCAGATCAACACAGATGAGAACTTCAATTTGAAGTTGGTGATCTGGTTCTTGCACATCTGAGGAAGGAAAGGTTCCCAAGAGGAACATATAATAAGCTGAAGATGAAAAAGATTGGACCATGCAAGATCATAAAGAAATTTGGGGCAAACACATATGAGATTGAATTACCCGATGGGATCGGAATTTCACCGATATTCAATATTGCGGATTTGTACCCTTACAGAGCTAAAGAAACATGAACAGAGGATGAACAGACAGAGGTTCAATGGACCAAACAAATGCCTGTAGCTGAAAAGCCACAAATGGAAAGTATAATTGACAAGAGAGTCAGCAGGAAGACTAGGAGAAAAGAGTATTTTGAATACTTGGTCAAATGGAAGGGACATCCAGTTGAAGATGCCAGCTGGGAAGATGAAGCAGAAATTCATAAGCATGGATGGACTGTGCAAGATCTCATGAACAAGAGTTCATGAAAATTTTCAAGCGAGAGAGTATGACGTAGGAGCATCGTTAGCAGCCAAACGAGCATGAAGGCGGAAGACAGCTGGAAGACCACTAATGCACGTTTTTTGAAATATTTTTGAAGCATTAATGTAATGTTTAAAGGAAAGCGTACTTGCATATTGTAAACAGATCATGAGAGATTCACTCTCATCTATAGAAGATAGAGGCATTTATGCGTAGTTAATGAAAGTAGGTAGATTTGAATGATAGATTAGACAGTTTTAGCAGCAGGAGGGAAAACGGATATAGACACCCTCGCCTTTGTATCATAGTAGAGTAGTTGTATCATTAGAACATGAGCATAGAGATGTAGTAGGAAGTTGTAGAGGAGAACCCATGTACAGGAGCTTTGAATTAATATATGAAGCTTTGAATTAGATTTCATGGTGTTACGATGTTTTCTGTTTATACATGGTGAACGATATGTTTATAGTGGTTTTATTCTCTCTGTTATGCATTTTCTTTAATACTGTGTGTATGCAGGATTTCATGTTGAATGTTTGAAGTTCGAGAGAGAGAGAGAGAGAGAGAGAGAGAGAGAGAGAGAGAGAGAGAGAGAATGAGTTCCAATTATTTCTCTTCTCGAGTGAGAGAGTTCCTGCAAGGAGTGCATTGGCGAAGGTTTAGAGTTTATCTCTGAAAGCTCAGGAGGGATACCATTGTTCTCATTCCAGCAGAAGAGCAAGTGAAGCATAGAAGCCGTGCAAGGTGTGCACAGGCTGGTTGAAAGCTTAGAATTTATCAACCAAAAGGGGAGAGTTGAAGGACTACTATTGCAGGGAGTGCACAGAGTCGAAGAATCAAATACTTGGAAGTATTTGAAAGTCTACCGTAAGGAGTGTGTGCAGGGGTCCTTTTGAGACTTCAGTTGCAAGAGAAAGCTCAGAAGGGATACCATCTTTGAACACTTCAAAGGGAGACGAAGATTGAAATACTTCAAAGGGAGACGAGGGTCGAAGTCATCCAGTAGAAGTAAAATTCAGAAGGAAGAACATTGGCTCATTTCGCAGGAGTAATGAGCAGTCGAAATTCTCTGTGGAGAACTCATGAAACCATGAGGACCGTAGGATCCAGAGAAGTTGCAGGGTGGTTAGAGGCAGGCAAAATCATCACTCTAAGATCCAGAATCAACGTGGACCATTGATCGTGCTTTGCACAAGCCATTCGATCATTTCGGCATTTCAGGGATCCTGATGACAAGGAGTTGAGTGCAGTGGAACGAAAGTCCCAAAGTCGTGGGTTGTGACAGGAATTGGAGCAGAGTTTCGATATTTCGGTACTTCAGGAGCTCGGGGTTTGAGAGGAGTCAGTTTCAACTACAGGAGTTGCAAAGTGGCGAGAGACAAGAGCTCGTGTGAATACGTGGCACATATTTTAGGTGGGGACCACAAGGGTGACAGGTGGCGTGTACTCACGCATCGAGGGGTCAACCCACAGTTACCCCATCGCATCTCGGGATTTCACAAAGGAGGACCACCAAGGCTCTACACTCCAACTCGCGAGGTGGCGAGTTGTGAGAAGTGTGAAAGGGAAGTTAGACTATCACTGACTATCACATTTTAGGATTTTGTAGGAACAAGAGCACGAGAGCTCAACGCTTCAATTCGCGAGATTGCGAATTGCGAAAGACGCTTGTGCCAGGGCCAGTTGTAGGTCATGTAGAGGTGAATCTCATACCTTGTGCCTGTTCTCATAAGGGGGTTTCAGAAGGACCTGTGGATCGATTAGTTGAAGGTTTCGATAGGGATCCGAAAGAGCCACTTTGGCTCAAGGAGATTTGAATGATCCTGTGAGCAGATCTCGACCTGCGGGTTAGGGGTTTGCTACATCAAAGAGTATGCATAAAGTAAGGATTAGGAGGGAAATAATCCTAGATAATATGATCCATTGAATATTATGAATTATCTATCCATGCTCCCATCAATGGTAGAAATGATGAAAAGCAACACATGTTCAGTTTGACCTCAGAATAAGTCTTCTTCGAAAAGAATCCTTAAAGTATCCCTAGTTTTCCATCCACATCCTGAAAGGAAGAAGTTGGAATCTTCAGGGCATAAAATTTGTAGAAAACTCCATGGACCCAAGAGATAAAGAGAAACATTAAGATTCCAAGAGAGAAATAAAAGCCATAACAACCAGTCATTATATCAAGAATCACAAGACTACCAACTTGATCTGAACCCTCTAGAAGCAATCAAGCAGAAGAAATTAAAGTTGTGATGAAGAACAATGTACGGAAAAATTATGAATGAAAGCATTGCGAGATCCAAAACTAAAGGTTCTCCCAGATGGAGGGAGAGGACTATGATGATAACTTGTTCCAGACATACCTCTACCTGAGACATTATATCTCATACAATATCCATGGGTTGGAATTTACATTAGACAAATGTAAGGACTGTTCTCCTCAACAGAGTAATCAAACAAGAAGTATATAACAACCTCAAGGTTTTGAGGTATACCAAAAAGAGACACTTTCATGCAGATGGAAGAATATATTGTATAGATTCAAACAACTTGGTGCAGAGCCTCCAAAGCACAACAGAACCGTGGTGAAAAACCTTCTATAACAGAGATATTGTATTAGAATGGTTACTCAGAAGTTTAGGATAACGGATTTCTAATCCATGACAAATACTCATGATGATAGAAGAAGTGCCACTTGGATATGTTTTAGTTTGAGCTCTACCACGATGTTATGAGCTAGTAGGAAACAAAAGAGCCAAATCCAACTATGATATACTATAATGATCAAAGCTATATGAAGCCTCCAGAGAAAACCAGTGTTCCAGAAAGACTGAAGTACATTGAGATCAAGCATTGCATTCTCCGTGATGAAGTTCAGAAAAGAAAAGTGGTTCTCCAATATATCTCCACAGATGAGAAGATAAGCAGATATTTTGGTAAAGCCTCTGTCCAGGATGAAGGAGTTTGAGTACTCAAGAAACAAGTTGGAGCTCGTGGATACGACTTCCTTATTGAAAAAGGAAGAGATGACTCCCAGGATGGGAGGGAGCACTGATGTGTTATTGATTTATGGACAGACATTTTTCAAGTTCGAAAAATGGTCCAGGATGAGCAGTTCCTTTCCAATTTATAAAGTGGTTTGAGATTTCTGATGAACATGCATTTTTCCAATTCGTAAAATGGTCCAGATCAAACAATCATTTTCGTAATGAAAATGGTTCGATGGATTGCTGATGTACCATAGACAACGATTCCCCTTGTGGCCAGTGTGGGGGAATGGTCTAGGACAATATTTCTTCTTGACAATCACTCTTAGTAGTGGTCAAGAATACTGGTCCGCCTCACCGGACAATCATTCTTTCGAAGCTCACAGTTGTGAGCAGTTTCAAAGAATGGTCCATTTTGGAGATTGGTGCAGGACAGTCATTTCCTTAGGAAATGGTTCAGACAGTCATTGCCTAGGGCGTATTCATTCTCTCCAGGTTTCACTTTGTTTAGTGCCAGAGGAATGGCCTAGATAGGTGAATGGTCCAAGTTTAACAATCAGGGACAAACATTCCCTAGGGAAGACTCATTCTCTCTAGGTTGCACTTTGTTTAGTGCCAGAGGAATGGCCCGGATAGGTGAATGGTCGAGGCTCAAAAATCATGACAGTTATTCTTCTATGCTTGAGAAGAATAGTCCAATAGCTCATGACTGATGTTTTACCTTCTGAGGGCAGATGCTCTTTGACGCAGTGTCACACCCGCAGGCACGCCTGCTCACAGGATCTTCTCTTTCCTCAGCTCGAAGAACACTAACTGGTCCTTCTATTTCCCTATCGGGAAATCAGCACCCACAGATCTCTTTGCGCGACTCCCCCTCTCTTTATTTATCGGGGAATCATACTTCACAACCTTGCGAGGTCAGTGATCGAGCGTAGGACTCTCGAATCTCCGAGACCCGATATGAGTCAACGCTAACCCTTCCGTTCCTTTGTCGGGACTTTCTCTATCGGGATCTCGACACTCGCGGTGTCGAGCAACTCGGTTCTCTGACTCCCGAGTCCCGATATGTGGAAACTCCGATGAGCTCGCGGCTTTGAATTTTCAACAGTCCCATCACCTCATCGAGATTTCGGACTTCGCGGGATCGCGAATCCTGATGTCTAATGTTTCAGGACTTTACTTTTCCTGAACCCCGATACATTGTGCTACCTATCCACCACCAACTCCTGTGGCCCCACACTGTACTTGTAGCCGTCGGGATATCGCGTATCGCGATTTCGCGACTCCCGTTACCAAATCTTCGATTCCTTTCTTACGAAATCCCGATAGGCGATTTCGCGAATAATCCAACGCCCCTGGCTGGATTGGATCAACGGCTCTGCCCCTTCTGAGCTTTAAACACTATGGGAATATCTGTAGTATCCCCCTGCATCCCTGCGATATCCAATGGCTCACGATGATTCGTTGATTTTCCCTGGAAGATATCGACCATCTATTCTTCCTTATGCAATCCACGAAGTGACTAAGTGTTCTTCCATAGAACTTATCCACCTGCGTGCAAACTTGCGACGCTTCTTGCCAACCTTCAAGGCACAACTTTTCTACGCTATCCTTCAACAAATTCAAAGGTCCTATCGCTCCTGAGATTTTCCCCACGACCTCAAGTCCTTCAAGAAAACTCTTGCACGCACTCCTTGCAACAAACCTTCAACAACATCGAAGTGTTGAAGTCACTTGACTCTGCGCACACCTGCAACATCAGTCTGTCAAATGCTTCACTCAGGTTCGCAACCCTGAGACTTTTACCCGGCCTACGCACTCCTTGCACGACTCCTGTGCCCAACCACACTTCTGGATGAATGAGAACAAAAACTATCTCTATCTGAACCCTCTGTCAACGCACTCCTTGCAGACACTTCAACTGCACTCCTTGCAGGAATTCTCTGGCTCAAATAGATAAACAATTGAAACTCATTCCATCTCCCTCTCAAACCTCAATTCATACATGAAATCACATACACAACATATAAAAGCAAATGTATAACAGGAAGCAAACGTTCATGAGCCTATCATTCAACACCAATACACAGAGAACAACACAAACCATGAATTTGAATCAAAGCTTTCTATTAATTCAAATGTCTGTACATGGGTGTTTTTACACAGCTCTCCGCTTCTTCTTGCTCCAAATGCTTCTGAATAATGTTACAATGCACAATGAGGGTGTCTATATCCCGTTTCCCTCTTGCACTCTACAACTGTTTAGTCTAGAATTAAATTCTATCTACTTTACATTAACTATTTTAAATTTCGTATACCTACTAAGGACGAGAGCTATCTTCTCAAGGTCCATTTACAATATACAAGTGCGCCTCATCTTAATGGCTCATTTAAGATTTGCGCAACAATTCCAAAGTGTTTTCAAAATTTGTGCTGGCTTGTCCAGCTGTCCTCCGCTTCTGCGCTGGCTCGCTTGATGTGTTGGCGATGCTCCTGCATCATACTCCCTCACTTGAAAACTTTCATGGGCTCCTGTCCATGAGCTCCTGCACGGTCTGTCCATGCTTCTGTATCTCAGCTTCAGTCTCCCAGCTGACATCTTCAACTGGATGGTTCTTCCACTTAACCAGATACTCAAAATATTGTTTTCGCTTGGTCCTCTTACTCACTCTCTTGTCCAGTATGCATTCCATATGTGGCTTCTCTGCAACTGGCATTTGCTTCATCCACTGGATCGTTGGCTGCTCATCTCTAGTCTCTACTTCTCCAGCTCTGTATGGGTACAAATCTGAGACATTGAATATTGGAGAAATTCCGATCCCATCGGGTAGTTCAATCTCATAAGCATTGTCCCAAAATTTTCTCAAGACCTTGCATCGACCGATTTTCTTCATCTTCAGCTTATTGTATGCTTCTCTTGGGAACCTTTCTTTCCTCAAATGTGCCAGAACGAGATCACCAACCTCGAACTGAAGTTGTCTTCGATGTTGATCTGCTCTGCGCTTGTATTCCTGACTTGAATTCTGCAACCGCTCCTTCACCTGGCTGTGAAGTTCCTTCATCACCTCAACGAATTCCTCTGCACTAGCGCTCCTAGTAGCAGTCTGTCCTGAATCTCTCAGTTCAGAAATTCCCCTCGGCTGCATGCCATAAACAACCTAAAATGAACTTTGGCCTGTGCTCCGATTCACTGAGTCATTGTATGCAAATTCTGCCTGTGGTAATATATTGTCCCAACTGCTGTGGTGCTCTGTCACCAAGCTTCTCAGCAAGTCTCCCAGAATTCTGTTGACCACTTCCATCTGTCCATCTGTCTGAGGATGATAAGATGAACTAAACATCAAATTAGTCCCCAACTTCTTCCATAAGGTCCTCCAAAAATGCCCTATGAATTTCGTGTCTCTGTCCGAAACTATACTTTTCGGAAACCCATGAAGTCGAATGACCTCTTTGAAGAACATATTTTCAATGTGAGTTGCATCATTGGTCTTCTGACATGGGATGAAGTGTGCCATCTTGGAAAACCTATCCACTACCACAAAGATTGAATCAACACCTCTTTGTGTCCTTGGCAACCCCAATACAAAATCCATGCTTATCGCATCCCACGACCTTTCTGGTATGGGCAACGGTTGATAAAAACCCGCATTTTGCTTTCTTCCCTTTGAATGCTGGAAAATTCTGCATCTGTCTACAAATATTTTGACATCCGCTCACATTCTCGGCCAAAAATATGACTCATTCAATTTCGCGAATTTTTTGTCATGATCGAAATGTCCTGCCAATCCACCACTGTGTTTCTCCTTCAACAGATTCTCCCTCATGGAGCATTTTAGAATACACAGTTGATTGCCTTTGAACAAAAATCCTTCCTGGATCATGTATTCTATCCACGGGCTTCTGTCTCTGAGAACTGGATTCTCAACTGCTTCATATACTTCCTGAAAATATGGATCATCTGCGTACATATTCCTGAGATCATCAAAACCTAAAGTGAGGAATTTGAACTCCTGCAACAGCAAACACTTCCTGCTCAAAGCATCAACAACTTTGTTAGCAGTACCAGAAATATGTTTAATCACAAATGTGAAATTCTACATATACTCAACCCATTTTACATGTTTCTGATTCAACTTCTCCTGTTGAGTCACAAACTACAGTGCATGATTGTCACTGTACAATACAAATTCTTTGGGTATCAAGTAATGCCTCCATTTCTTTAATGCCTGTATGATAGCATAAAACTCCTTATCATACGTGGAGTATTTCAATTTCGCTTCATTCAGCTTCTCGCTGAAATATGCTATCGGCTTGTCTTCTTGACTCAAGACTGCCCCGATTGCAAATCTGCTTGCATCGCATTTCACCTGAAATGTTTTCTGGAAATCTGGCAACACCAAAACCTGTTGTTCTGTGATATTCCTTTTCAACAAATTGAAACTCTTTTCAGCTTCTTCTGTCCAGTGAAAAGACTTATGCCGCTTCTTCACTGTATCCATCATCGTTGCGCTAATTCCACTGAAATTCTTGATGAATTTTTAGTAGAAACTAGCCAAACCATGAAAACTTCTCACCTCAAATACATTCCTCGGTGATGGCCAATTCTTGATCACTTCCACCTTATTTGGATCCATCCTCAACACATTTGTCGAAACAACAAATCCCAACTAAATGAGTTCCGTCTTCATGAATGAGAACTTCTTCATATTAATCAACAACTTCTCCTGTTGTAGTTTCTGCATCACTATAGCCAAATGCTTCAAGTGCCCTGCCACTGATTTACTATAAACCAGTATGTCATCCAAGTATACGATGACAAATTTCCCGATGAACTCCCTCAAGACTTCGTTCATAAACATCATAAAGGTACTTGGCGCATTTGTTAAGACAAACAGCATAACAAGCCATTCATACAAACCCTCGGTTGTTTTGAATGCTGTCTTCCATTCATCGCCTTCTCTCATGCGAATCTGGTGATATCCACTTTTCAAATCAATCTTTGAAAAGTACCTTGCTCCGCTCAAGCAATCCATCAGATCATCCATTCTTGGCAATGTAAACCTGTACCTGATGGTTATCTTATTGATCACCCTCGAGTCGGTACACATCCTCCAACCTCCATCTTTCTTCGGACTGAGTACTATTGGAACAACACACGGACTCAAGATTTCCCTGACTAGCCCTTTGTCCAACAACTCCTGGACTTGCCTTTTAACCTCCTCATTCTCCTGTGGCGTCAATCTGTACGCAGATTTATTTGGCAAACTGGCTCCTGGTATGAGATCAATATGATGACTCACACTCCTGACCGGTGGCAACGAACAAGGTAGTTCATCCACTATAATGTCAACGAACTCTTCCAGTAGTTCCTGAACTTCATCCGGTAAATCATCCACTCTTGTACTAGTCAGAACAATCCGCGGCATCCTGACCACAAAGAATTTTGGATCCTCCTTCTTCTTAACCTCGATAAGAAGTTCCTTTCCACTCATGAGAAGTACTATGTTGCTTACTTTCGGCTTCACCTCCTTATCCTTTATCGGAAGCAACATGTGTGCCCTCCCATTTTTCTCTAGGGTGTATGTGTTCATTCTCCCATCATGAATCACATTTCTGTCATATTGCCATGGTCTACCCAACAATAGATGACAAACATCCATGGGAATAACATCACATAAGATATTATCATTATATCCACCTATCTTGAATTCAACCAAGCATTGTTTATTAACAGTTACCCGGTGTCCTTTCTGTAGCCGCGAAACTCTGTATGGGCTTGGATGATCAGTCGTCTCCAGCTCCAGCTTCTCTACCATCTCCATAGATATGAGATTATCCGTGCTACGACTGTCTATAATGACCTTGCATACCCTGTCCTTGGTCTTGCAAGAAGTCCTAAAGAGTCTGGTCCTTTGGACTGAACTTTCCACCTCCTTCTCGGGTGTCAAAAGGACTTTTCGCATCATGAGCGATCTTCCGCCTTCAACATCTTCGGCCTCAACATCCCGCCTCTGTGCTTCGGTGATATGAGCTTCTCCAATGTCCTTCTTTTTCTCTGGACACTCGTAAGACTTGTGCCCATTCTTTCCGCATGTGAAGCATGTGATTACTTCACCTCTTCCTCTTCCTCTGCCTCTAGTACGAGGAAAAGTGTTGTTGTCAGCATAATCTCCTCTCTGTTCATTATATTGCCCTCTCTGTTCAACATATGGACCCCGCTATGAGGTTCCACCTCTCTCTGCATGAGTCTGAGGTTTCTTCCATTCCTCCTTGGGCTTCTGGTATTTGTCCTGGGCAACTGCTTTGCCTCTGGGCTGACTTCTGCCTCGGCCCCTCTGACTCTGTTTTCGGCTCAGCTTCTCTTCAGCTTTCAGAGCCATCTGATAAGCATCTTCCACCGTTCAGATGGTTACCATGCTCATCTCATCTTGGATATCATATCTCATGCCATTCATGTATCTGGAAACTTTTTCATCATCGCTCTCCCGATGACCTGCCCTGATGTTCAGTCGATAGAATTCCTCAGTGTATTCTTTCACTGTCATCAGTTTCTGTCTCAGGTTCTGCATTCTCCTGAACAAAGTAATTTGATAATCCCTGGGGATGAATTTCGCCTTCATCTTCGCGATCATCCTGTCCCAGCTCTTGATCTTCTGCTTGCCCTTGGAGCGCCTGTCAGATTTTAGTTCATCCCACCACAATGATGCATGTCCTTTTAAGCGTGTAACAACATGCTTGACTTTCTTGTCCTCTTCGACATCTTCGTAGTCAAATTAAGTATCCAGAGCTCTAATCCAATCTAGTAGCTCCTCTGCATCCAAATTTCCCTCGTAAATTGGAATGTCCATCTTCGCTCTTGCACCCATCCTGGCAATAGCTTTGATCAAACGCTCATTTGATGCATCTCCAGCTGTAACTTCCTCCTCTCGTTCAGCCTCTATTTCACTATCGGAATCACTCAGATCCCCTGCACTAGCTATGCGTCTTTGCGCTGTCTCCATGTCCTCGAGTCTTGCTCGGAGGTCTCTCATCTATCTCTCTATGGCTGGATCATTTATCTGCCTGCCTCTTCTTCTTTGCACTTCCCTATCCTCTGGATCAGGTGACTGCCTATATCTCCTTGGCGGCATGGAAAATTCTCCTCTTCTCTGCTACAGAAAGCAAAGAACAATCTGTCTTAGCTCTGATACCACTTGACGTTGTGTATCAGAGTACTCCTTACCTCTTATGCCTTCCTCGCCTGAAATATACAGACAAGAATCTGAAGCTCTGATACCAAACTGACACAGTGTCGCACCCGTAGGCACGCCTGCTCATAAGATCTTCTCTTTCCTCGGCCCGAAGAACACTAACCGGTCCTTCTATTTCCCTATCGGGAAATCTGCACCCACAGATCTCTTTGCGCGACTCCCCCTCTCTTTACTTATCGGGGAATCAGACTTCACAACCTTGCGAGGTCAGTGATCGAGCGTAGGACTCTCGAATCTCCAAGACCTGATATGAGTCAACGCTGACCCTTCCGTTCCTTTGTCAGGAATTTCTCTATTGGGATCTTGACACTCGCGGTGTCGAGCAACTCGGTTCTCCGACTCTCGAGTCCCGATATGCCGAAACTCCAATGAGCTCGCGGCTTTGACTTTTCAACGGTTTTGTAACCTCATCGGGATTTCGGAATTCGCGGGATCGCGAATCCTGATGTCCAATGTTTCAGGACTTTACTTTTCCCGAACCTCGATACAGTGTGCTACCTGTCCACCACCAACTCCTGTGGCCCCACACTGTACTTGTAGCCATCGGGATATCGCGTATCACGATTTCATGACTCCCGTTACCAAATCTTCGATTCCTTTCTTACGAAATCCCGATAGGCGATTTCACGAATAATCCAACGCCCCTGGCTGGCTTGGATCAACGACTCTGCCCCTTCTGAACTTTAAACACTATGGGGATATCTGCAGTATCCCCCTACACCCTCGCGAGATCCAACGGCTCATGGTGATTCGCTGATTTTCCCTGGAAGATATCGACCGTCCGTTCTTCCTTATGCAATCTACGAAATGACTAAGTGTTCTTCCACATAACTTATCCACCTGCGTGCAAACTTGCGACACTTCTTGCCAACCTTCAAGGCACAACTTTTCTACGCTGTCCTTCAACAAATTCGAAGGTCTTATCCCTCCTGAGATTTTCCCCATGACCTCAAGTCCTTCAAGAAAACTCTTGCACGCACTCCTTGCGGCAAACCTTCAACAACGTCGAAGTGTTGAAGTCACTTGACTCTGCGCACACCTGCAGCAACAGTCTGTCAAATGCTTCACTCAGGTTCGCAACCCTGAGACTTTTACCCGGCCTGCGCACTCCTTGCACGGCTCTTGTGCCCAACTGCACTTCTGGATGAATGAGAACAAAAACTGTCTCTATCTGAACCCTCTGTCAACGCACTCCTTGCAGACACTTCAACTACACTCCTTGCAAGAATTCTCTGGCTCAAATAGAGAAACAATTTAAACTCATTCCATCTCCCTCTCAGACTTCAATTCATACATGAAATCACATACACAGCATATAAAAGAAAATTTATAACAGGAAGCAAACGTTCATGAGCCTATCATTCAACACCAATACACAAAGAAAAACACAATCCATGAATTTGAATCAAAGCTTTCTATTAATTCAAATGTCTGTACATGGGTGTTTTTACACAGCTCTTTGCTTCTTCTTGCTCCAAATGCTTCTGAATAATGTTACAATGCACAATGAGGGTGTCTATATCCCGTTTCCCTTTTGCACTCTACAACTGTCTAGTCTAGAATTAAATTCTATCTACTTTACATTAACTATTTTAAATGCTGTCTACCTACTAAGGACGAGAGCTATCTGCTCAAGGTCCATTTACAATATACAAGTGCGCCTCATCTTAATGGCTCATTTAAGATTTGCGCAACAATTCCAAAGTGTTTTCAAAATTTGTGCTGGCTTGTCCAGCTGTCCTCCGCTTCCGCGCTGGCTCGCTTGATGTGTTGGCGATGCTCCTGCATCACTCTTCTAGATCTCACAGATGTGAGTAGAAGAATGGCCCAGATGATTCAGTTTATATCATGACATTGCTTTTCTGTGTAGGTTGATATCAGATGATATGATTTCCATGGAGACTGTATGTCTCTGGACAATAGATATATTCTACTGTGGTGGATGTGTTCCACTGATTATAACTATATGTCACTGATCAAGTAGTTTTGTGCTACTTGGTGTGGTAGTATACCACTGGATTGTAGTTGTGTACTACTATGTATAGACACAGTTGTGTTCTATTGAATGACATTGTTCTGATTTCCTTGTAGACTATCGGTAGTGTTGAAAATGATTATCACCTAGATGGATGGTCAGTGTGCTGATGGACTGACATTATCCAGGTGGAAAATGGTCCAGGACAATTATTCTTCTAGGACATATGTCTAGATTAGAAGAATAGTCCTTGTAGCCCATGGTGTGGCTTCCATCATCTGTTGGAACAATTATTCTTCTAGGACATATGTATGGATTAGAAGAATGGTTCTTGCATCACTCCGTGGAGTGAGTGACTTATCCAACATCATGTCTAATTACTTAGATTGAGTATGGTTTCATGAGATGATGTAGTTGATGCTGTCAGATGACACTGATAGTGATGATGGTGCTCGTGATCTAATCATGAGATAGTCTATATGACTATGATGATGCTACTAGGTAGATGCTATGAGATAGTCTAATCATGAGATAGTCTATATTATGGTAGATGCGGGAGGTATTTACCTCCATGTGTAAACCTGATGAGAATAGATTATTACAAAAAGCAAGAAGAAACCCTAAATAACCCTAGAAGACTAATCGGCTCAAGAGAATGATTTATATTAAGTTATTAGTCTCCAAGAGAAGAAGTCATCCCAACAAAGTGACTTGGGGGACTATAAATAAAGGGCGCTTGAGCTCATTTGCACATACACCTCACAACTGCAGTGGTGCGCAAGTTTGGAGAAGAGCTGCAGTTGCAGCTGCTGCAACTAGCAGATTTTGGTTTTGGTTGGGATTCTCTCTTGGTTATAGTTTGGAATTTCTACTTGTCCTCTTCTGGTTATTCTTGCTTGGTGCGCTATCCTTGGAGAGAGGTGTGCTATCTTATTTGGCTATT
Source organism: Picea engelmannii (assembly GCA_009831015.1). Taxonomy (NCBI): domain Eukaryota; kingdom Viridiplantae; phylum Streptophyta; class Pinopsida; order Pinales; family Pinaceae; genus Picea; species Picea engelmannii. The sequence goes on along the minus strand of ML793486.1, from coordinate 192,464 downwards.
TATTCTAGGGTTTGCTTCTAGAATGATTCTCTATCAAAATTAAGGTGCTTGGGGGTGGCTTCGGCCTATGGTTGGGTGGAAATATTGCTATATTTTTTATGGTTAAATGAGCACATCCATTACTTTCTAACAACTTCTTGTGTTCTTGTGCATGGTGTTTCTTCTTGTGATCTTGGTTTTCGCAACATTATTGTTTATGGTTAAGTGAAATGCTAAAAATGGAATGAACTTCATGCTTAAACTAAATTATGAAAAATAAACATGGTATCAGAGCATAGGTCTTGAAGAACCCATTGCACAAGCTACAATCTTTTACCAGTCATTTCTCCTCTTCTGCAGAACCGTACGACCCTCCTAGGGTTTCCAAAAAATTCGTACGATCCTCTTCTTTTGAGTGTTTCAGCACTTGGAACTTGGACGTTGGGGATAAAATTACCATAGGAGTGTATGGCCTCCTTCATCACACCTCCAACAAACTTCGGATTGCATTTCTGAGAATTTTGACTTTTTGGCCCTAGGGTTTCTAAGGTTTCGCTAATTTCTGCAGAAATTTCAGAACTAAGGTTTTTGAAATTCCTTGAAGGATCTCTTCGGCTCACCAGTGTTCTCCTATATTTCAAAGGATTATTGTTGGAAGTCATAAGTCCAACTAAACCTAAAAGTGCTAGCCTAGCCTAGTCGTTAGGTTTACTAGCCAAGTTGACAAGGGTTTGTGAAGAATCCAAAAATGAGCAAAATCATAATGGGATGAAAGCTTGATGATTCAAGCAAACTCAGTTCTAGGAAAACAAGACCTCAAAGAAATGAATACATCAACATATAAACACCCTCAGGTATGCACTTGTATATATTATTTGTATCATTTTCATGAGGGAAATTGAAGGACGAAATAACCTTTTGTTGAAGTCATGGATCCAGAGGAATCTTATTGCATTCAAAGGAATGACACACTAGAAGTGAAGACTCCAGGTTTGATTATTGTAATTTTCATTCCTCTAACCTATATTTCTAAAGTTTGCTACATTAAAAAGTAGGTGTTGTAGCTGTGACAACAATCCTTAAATTGTTTTAATTCTAGAGATGCACTCATTATTCTCCTTTAGGAGATATTCTTGTTTTGGTTCCTCTTGTTTTCTTGTTCCAGACAGGTTAAAAATAAAGGAAGATGTTTATCCTTCAGAGGGAACCACTTGACTCAGAGGAAGTCAAAACTAATTGAGAAAGAAGAAGAATAAAACCACCATTGGGGCAACCAATGAAATAATACATGATCAAAATCTTTCTATTCTTATATGGGAAGAAGCATGCATAACACAGTATATGTTCAGAACAAGAGTCTTCACCAGACTTTGAAAAACATAACTCCCGAAGAAGGCTTCACCAGAATGAAGCCTGATATTGAACACTTCAGGTTATTTGGGTGCCCAGTGTATTTTCATGTACCCAAAGAGAAGAAGTCCAAGCTAGATCCTTTAGAAAGAAAGAATACAATGATTATTCAAAACAATCCAGATCGACATACCTGGTCAGAGACAGATTGAGACAAGCAGAGATGTTGTCCTTGAAGAAGATATAGTCTTTCAAAGATACAGAGAATCTCAGACGGAGATTGATAGCAAGACAATACCTTCTCCCCCTTAAACAATTCATAGGGAGACAAACATTATTCCAGTCGATCCAGTTGCTCCAGTTGATATATTCATAGATATTGAAGTAGGGAATAAAAGGCATACCTAAACTCTCTCTGCAAGAGGCAGAGAAACATTCAAGCCTCTCAAGGCAGATCCTGAGAAAGAAAAAGAGATTTTTGAGCTATCCTTCAGTCATGAGCCACTTCATTGATGCTGAGCCTCCTTGTCTTGGAGAAGAAACAAGAGAATAGGTATGGAAAGATGCCATAATGATGCAGGAGCATCTCTCCAACTCAGCAAACGTGCTAGCATGCCAGCACACAAACACGCAATGGAGGAAGGGAGAGGCATTAAACCTCCCATTATTAAATTTGAAATAATCCTATACAGATTATTTTGTTGTAATATTGTAAATGTCGAGCCATGCCTTTGTACAGGTAGTGGTTGGATTGCCTTAAAAAGGGTTGCTTATAGCAGGTCCAGATCGTAGTTAGGTCTGGGAAAATATTCATGAAAACTTCAATGTAATAGATGAGGTTAGGTGAGAGAGGATGAGCTCATAGAGCCCCTCTTTTGTAAGGAGATCTTGTATCAAATTTCAGATAGGAAGGCAGCTAGGCAAAGAATGATAGAGAGGTTTGGGTAGAGAGGCATTAAGAGGTCTTAGAAATTTTGAGAGAGAGAGATTGAGAGAACTGGGACTTTGTCACAATCTAGTTTTGTAAACATCTATATAGACACACATAGATAATAGAAAAGCATTTTTTCCTGCATATCATGTGTTTATGTGTTTGTGAATGTTTCATGAATGAATGTTGTAGATGTATGGTAAGTTTTGTTTATAGTAGGAAGATAGATTCCTCTATCTTTGTTTGAGTTTGTTGTATCATATGGGTTCTTTAGGCTGTGCAAGCAGTGCACAACAGAACATCGAAGGTTATGTAGCCAATGCAAGGAGTGTGCATATGACCTCTGCAGAGTCAGAAAAGAACGTGCCAAGAGGGCGCACCAGAGCGATCACAAGCTCAAGAGGAACCTCAAGGTTACTGAATACCTTGGAGGAGGAATCTGTGCAAGGAGTGCACGAGAACAACTCTTTATTGAGTTCAAAGGAAGAACCAGAGTTACTGAGAACTCTGTATATCTCTGCTAGGAGGGCATTGAGCCGGTGTAAGTGTGCACGGGAAGAACTCTTTATCGAGTTTAGAGAGAAGGCATAACTGCTGAAGGTTCTGTAGAGCTCTTCCAGGAGGGAATTGAGCGAGTGCATAGAGTGCACAAGGAGAACTCTATTTCGAGTTTTGAGAGAAGATGAGTGTTTCAAGAAAGACACCCACAAAGTTTCTGAATACTCTATTAGCTCAAAAAAGAGTGCTTGAGAGAGAAGTTTCCAGGAGGTCACTTATATATTTTCAAGGAGTGAAAGGAGGCAGAGTTGTGAATACTCTGGAGGAAGACTTGTGCAAGGAGTGCACCAGGCCAACACTCGAATGAAGTATTGAGATACAACCAACTGAAGGCTAGTCAAAGAGCAAGGGGAACGTGCAGAGTGAACTTGTTTCAAGTTCTAAAGCTCAGGAGGTTGAGAAAAAAGTGTGCTAGGAGGAGCACCAAAAGTCTTCTGAAGAAGACATAGAGAAGGGTCGAGCACCTTAGAAATAGAACAAGGTTGAGAAGCTCAAGAGGGACAACGTTTCCAAAACATAGGCGAGACCCAAAGTTTTCAGGGTTCACAGGAAGAAGTTCGAAGGCTGAGACCTTCGAATGACTGGAAATCTTCTAAGTCAGAAGATCAAAGTTCATGAGAGTTAGCGCCAAAGGATTTGGTTGGTATTCATTAAGGAGGCGAACGGAGGACAAAGAATCTTCAAAGAGGAAGTGTCGATAGCCGACAACCGTCATATCAAGAGAAGTTGCTAGGAAGATAAAGGTAAGAGTCATTTAAATCTCAAATCTTAGAAGGAATAAGACCCATCGATCCAGGAGAGATCTGAACCATTGGTTCATTTTGCGGGATTGGATATCGGGAGTTGGGAGGAACAAATTCCTTATTTTCCAAAGTCACGACGTGCGAAATTGCAATTCAATCATAACCATAGATTGTGGGAGGATCTGGACCATCTGATCAGAGTCCAGACAAACGAGAACGTGCACATGAGGAGATCATATCTAGACCATTGGATCTGAGTGCCTGGACTAACAACCGTTGGACCCAGAGGAAGGTGCACGAGAGAAGTTCTGAAATGATTGGAACCATCCATCGTCAGAGGTGACATGTGGCATCATATCGAGGGTGTTCATGGAATTTGGACATCGAGAGATTTGCAAGGAGAAGAGGAGAAAACTCGCGAAAGGAGAATTCACAAAATCATTAGAACCGTCCATTGGAAGGGATGCATGGCGAGCAATCAATATTTCGCTGACTGGTGACTTGAAGGAGTCATTGGGCAAAGTTTTAAGAACTTGCAATAGACGAAATCGTGACAACATCTGGGCTGTCGATATGAAGCGTTGACATTTTAGCATTTCGGGAGTCATAGGTTTGAAGGAGAGAACCATCCAAATGTCCTGAGTCACGAAGGAGGAACATGGACCATTGGATCATGGGATAGTGAGAGCTGTTGATCTAACGCAGGTGAATTTTATCATTTCAGGAGTCGGGAGAACGAAGGTGAATCGCCTCGGGAGTTCTCGATATGCAAAACATCGATGCACTCGAAGGTTGGGCCCCAAGTCGTGGCCGAGGGTCACATCAGGAGGATTTAAGGGAGGAGCTAAGGATTGTTAAGCCCTTTTTGGGGTTTCAGGAGTTGGAGGAGTCAGGTGTCTTGGAATGAAAATCCCTGACATCACAAAATGCGACGTGCCTATTGTGTAGGCTTATGGTCACAGGGTTGTGGTCATGTGGAGGGAGCTCATGCCTGGTGTTGTTCGCGTGGGATGAGTTCACATTTGGACCTGTGGATTTGATTCAAGGTTCCAGCAGGGAATCGAAGAGCCAGAATGGGTCGAGAATAGGAACAATCCAGAGACCTGGAGGCCGCAAAACCCCGTTAGGGGAGGGGGGATGCATCAAGTGGTATCAGAGCCACTTTCTGTCTATAGAATGCAGACAAAGAGAGGCAAAGTAAGAAATGACATACTCTGATACACACCATCAGGTGGTATCAGAGCTCGATTTCGTCTATATATTTCAGGCGAAAAGGATTGAAGGAGAAATTCTGGTAACATCAAGTGGTATTGGAAACATAGATTCATCTGTATGTGGCAGGTGAAAGGAGGGAAGAGTACTAATACTCTATGAGAAGGTTCTTGCATATGCATAAAAATACAAATTTAAACAACCAGGTGAGCTATGAGAGAAGATGGAGATGCTCGCAGAGGCAGAGTAATCCATAGACTTTCCAGGAGGGCAGGTAGAAGAAGAAGGTGGCTATTGAAGGCCATGAACGTTGTCCAAGATGAGACCGCCAGGAGAGAATCAAGGTTGAGATAGATAAGGAGTTCAACGAGATAAGAGCGCAAATGGGGAAGCTTTCATTTAAAATGCAACAAGACACAAAAGTGCATTGGGTGTATGAATGACCCATAAAGAAGAGAGTGAAGTGACCAGTAAAGGAATTGTTGGCCAGAGAAAAATGAAGGATGAGGAAGAGGTGGTTGAGGCATGCTAAAAACCTCAGTGAACCAGAGGAGGAACTGATTCACATTTGTGAACCAGAGACTGGGATAAATCTCAGCGACGAGGAGGAGAAGAGATCAGATAAAGATCTCATAAACTACTAGGTGGACAGAATTGGACTTTCAAGTTGCCAGGTGGGCAATGGAAATGGACCAAGTGGAGGTCTCTCATACTGCTAGAGGAGAAGTGCAGAAAGTTCAAATTGCCAGGAGCGAAATGAGACGGGATCGGTTAATCTCATAGACTGCTAGGTGGGCATAAGAGAAGTCCCAAATTGCCAGGTGGGCAGGGGGAAAGAAACTGTTAATTTTTAAGACATTATTATAGTTCTTTGCATTTCAATAGATAACAATAGCATAACACAAGATCATTGAGAAATACACAATCACAAGAGACACAAGATTTATCCTGGGAAACCCTCTAGGGGAAGAAAACCCAACAAAACTTCCTTACTATAGATAGCCGTTACAATGCCAAGAGATAACTCAAACTAATACAAAAGATCCTCTCCCAAAGATGTGCCACTCTCTCTCCTTCTCTAACTGCAGTTCCAAAACTTGTCTCTCAAAATGAGCAAGTGATTTGTGTGTCTACGTGAGGCGCTAGCCTCCCTATTTATACAATACTGGCATGTGTGAAGTGTCCCTTCACTGGCAGGGCCGACTTCTCCAACTGGGTGGTTAGAACCACCTTTATTATATTTTGGGGCCTCTTTAATATCTTCTGGAGCCGACTTCTTATTCTTCCTATTACAATTATCTTTTGACCAATCCGCAAAAGGGGATTTGGTCCTTTATCATAACCGACATGATCAATCTGCAATGGGGATTGATCCAATGAATACTATATCAAATAATAATAATAATACACTTTGCATTTACATTATTTTAACACTCCCCCTTAACAAGAAGGGTATTCTTTAGCAGCATCATGCGAGAGAGAGAGGCCTTTATCATCAACAACATCAAGTGGGTGAGAGGACAACATCATCAATATCATCTTGGAACACTGACTGGCATATTTATAAATCATCGGAAGTTTTCCTCATCGACAACATCGTCATTCTCAAAGGAATGCAATCATCATCTGCATCAATATGTATTAGTGTAAAACTGATACATCATCATCATCATCACAACACGAGGCTGGCTCATCATAATAATACTAGACTGGCTTTACGTCACAACTATCCAGCCGAAAGCATAGTTCTAGTCTCATCTCATCGTCTTGCTTTACGTCACAGCTGTCAAGCTGAAAACAAGATGCTCGTCTTGCTTTACGTCACAACCACCAGGTCAGAAGCAGGATACTAGACTGGCTTTATGTCACAGCTATCCAGCCTGAAGCTCAGTGCTAGTCTCATCTCATCATCTTTCTTTACGTCACAACCATCAGGTCGGAAGCAAGGTACTCGTCCTTCTTTACGTCACAACCATCAGGTTGGAAGCAAGGTACTCATCCTGCTTTATGTCACAACCATCAGGTCAGAAGAAGGATAGTAAAATGGCTTTACGTCACAGCTATCCAGCTGGAAGCACAATACTAGTCACATCATATCATCTTGCTTTATGTCACAACCATCAGGTCGGAAGCAAGGTACTTATCCTGCTTTACGTCACAACCATCAGGTCGGAAGCAGGATACTAGACTAGATTTATGTCACAACTATCCAGTCGGAAGCTCAGTGCTAGTCACATCACATCACCTTGCTTTACGTCAAAACCATCCAGTCAAAAGCAAGAGATGTCTCATCACAACAACTACTTCCCCTTTCGAGGAAGGTCCTTTCGGACTATACCAAGCTTATCTCGAAAGTGCTCAAAATTTACACGAGATAGAGGCTTGGTCAACACATCAGAAACCTGTTCATTCGTGCTAATGTACTGGAGCTTTAAGGCTCCTCTCTGCACCATGTCACGAATGTAATGATATCGGATCTCTATGTGCTTCAACCTGTTGTGGAATACATGATTCTCTGTTATCTTTATGCAGCTCTAGTTTTCACATAGGATGATGGTTGCTTCCATATCTAGGTCAAATAGACTGGTTATCAACTTTCGAAGCCATATAGCTTCGCAGCTGGCAGAACATGCAACAATATATTCTGCTTCCGCTGTGCTAAGAGAAATGCTGGATTGCTTCCTACTCTGCCATGAGCTCGTAACTGATCCAAAACTAAAACAACATCCTAAAGTGCTTTTCCTGTCAGAAACACTTCCTGCTCAATCTGCATCAGTATTTCCACTCAATGTGAAATTATGATCTCCATCATAGCTGATACCACAATCTATTGTACCTTTAAGGTACCTCATCACATGTTTTGTAGCCACTAGGTGAACATGTCTGGGTTCTACCAGAAACTGACTCAAGGTGTTCACGGCAAAACAAATGTCTAGTCTAGTGTTCTTCAGGTACATTAGCAATCCAATAATCTGTATGTACAGTGTGGCATCAATCAACTCTGACGAAGTGTCGACCAACAACTTCAACTTTGCTTCCATGGGTGTATTCATGGACTTGCACTCCAACATGTCAAATCTCTTTAGAATTTCGACTGTATACTTCCCTTGGTTAAGGAAGATCCTCTTAGGACTCTGTCATACCTCAAGACCTAAGAAATAAGCATTAGGCCAGGGTCTTTCATTTCAAATTCTGAGGAAAGTCTCTTCTTACATTCAGTGATGAGATTTTCTTCTCTGGTTAAGAATAAGTCATCCACATATGGCAGTAATGTTATTGGCTCATCGTTCATGACACTGAAGTAGAGGTTAAAGTCTACTTTACTCTTGGTAAAGCCTAAGCTTGTCAAGAAACTGTCTATACGACCATTCCAAGCTCTAGGAGCTTGCTTCAATCTGTATAAGGCTTTCTTCAATCTGCAGACATGAGAATTCTTGTCTTCAAACTCAAATCCTTGAGGTTGCTCTATATACACTTCCTCTTTGATGACACCATTTAGGAAATCTATCTTCACGTCCATCTGGTGAAGCTTCCACTTCATCTTAGCTGTAAGAGATATTGTGGTTCTGATCGAAGTGTATCTGGCCATAGGAGCGAATGTCTCTTCATAGTCAATGCATTCCTTTTGAGAAAAGCCATGAGCGACAAATATTTCTTTATACTTCTCAATACTTCCATCAATAACATGTTTTATTTTGAAGAGCCATCTGGAGGATACCACATCTTTACTCTTCGGTCTAGGAACTATTTCCCATACATCATTCTTTATTATGGATTGGTATTCCTCTGTCATGGCATCTGCCCATTATTTCCACTGAATGGCTTCTTCAAAGAAGGTAGGATCCTCCTCTAGAATATCACACATCAAAGCCGTATAACTAGAGAATGGCTTTGGTCTTTTCACCTATCTCGTGGTTCCTTCGGGAACACCATACTTTTCTCCATCTTGAATAATCTCTCTATCCCAAGCTGGCTTCCTTTTATGGAGGATCGTCATCTAAGGAGGTTCTTGAACTTCTATCATGTCATGATCTTCTAGTAATTCCTCATCAGGGGAAGTTACGACTTCCCTCATTGGTTCAGCAGCTCTGGGAACCTCCCTCACTGGTTAAGCAGTCCTGGGTATTACAGGTTCCTCTTCATATACTTCTTCAAGCTAGCATCTTCTTGATTTCTTAGGCATTGCATCTTCATAAAAAGTCACATCCCTGTTGATCTCAATGTGATGGTGACCTAGTATATAGATTCTGAAGGCCTTGGAGACCTCACAATATCCCACAAATATTCCCTTCTTTTCTGAAGGTTCCATCTTGTTTCTCTTCTCTTTCGATATATGAATAAATACTGCGCAACCAAATATTTTGAGATGGCTTACCTCCGTCTTCTTTCCGGTGAACATCTGTTCTGGGGTCTTGAGCCCAAGTGCACTATGGGATAATCGGTTCTGCACAGATACAACTTCCATTGCTGCTTTTGCCCATAAGCACATAGGAAGATCTTGATCATGGATCATAGTCTTCACAGCTTCCATTATCGTTCCGTTCTTTCATTCAGCTACACCGTTTTGTTGGGGATTATAGGGAGTGGTGAGTTCCCTCTTGATCCCAACATCTTTGTAGAAGTTCACAAACTCTTTTGATCTATATTCTCCTCCATTATCTGACCTGCGTATCTTAATATTTCTTTCAGAAAGATTCTCTATCAAGGTTTTGAATTCCTTGAACTTACTGAACACTTCATCTTTAGATTTCAAAAAATATATCCAGGTTTTACGAGAATAATCATCAATAAATGATACATAATATACATACCCACTAATGGACGATGATGGCATTGGGCCACATACATTTGAATGAATGAGCTCTAGGATTCCTTCTGCTTTGCTGTCTCTCTTCGGAAATGGGTTCTTGATGTTCTTCCCTTGTGCACATCCATTGCATATGCCTTCATGGTTACCTTTGAGTTCTGGTAAACCCGTGACCACTTTGCATATGTATGGTAGCACCTTGTAGTTGATGTGAGATAATCTTCTATGCCAAAGTTCACATGAATTTTCAATGGCGTGGGTCATTGCAGCCTCTGAGTGACCCTTTAGTTTATACAAGCCATTTTCTTCACTTCCAATGATGATTTCTTCATTTAAGGTTTCTCCTTTAGCCCACATGAGAACTTCTCCAACTATAAAGGCAACTCTGAAGCCTTTCTTTTATAAAGCTGAAATGGAGAGTAGGTTCTTGGTCAAACCTGGTACACATAGTACGCCCTTCATCTTCAATGAATTCCCTGAATTCAATTTGTGGTTTGATTCTCCCACTCCCTTGATGGCATATTGGTAATCATCTCCAAGTGTCACTTTCTGAGAAAAATTCTTTTCTGAGATACAAGAGAGAATGTTTCTTTTTCCTGTCATGTGCTTGGATGCACCACTATCAATGAGCCAAGTGTCCTCTTCGGGTCTTATAGATCCTGAGAGGGCTAAGATTAAGACATGGTCTTTGATATGCTCTCTTATCATCTTTGTGGGTGGCTCTTCATCTTCGACTACATGGGCATGGTGCCTCTTATGTTTTCTCTTGTATTCTTCTCATATGGCTGGACAAAACTTTGCAATATGTCCCATCTTGTCACAATGATAGCATTGTTTAGATGAGTAGTCTCTTTCATTTCGTTGTCCCTTCTTTTGAAATCTCCTTGGATGAGATTATTAATGATTGAATTTGTTTGACTGTTGAGGCTCTTTATGAGTCTCCTTTTGGAAGTAGGGTTTCTTCCTTCCTCCTTTGGTGTGAGTAGCTAGGGCTTGATCATCATATCTTGCTAGTAATGCTTCACGATTCACTACTCTTGTTTCTTCTTGGATGCACTCTTCCCATAGAACATCAAACAATAGTTTCTTTGTTCTGGAAAAAATCGTTTGGATGAATGCATCCCAAGGTCTTGTGAGGCCATTTAGGGCTGTCATCACAATTTCATCTTTGTCTATAGTATCTTCGATTTCTTCTAGTTGAATTGAGATATTCTGGAGAAATATTCCTGAATCGATTCTCCTTTCTGCATCCTTGTATTCTTCAGTTGAGTTCTTAGATTCATCTTCCGGTTTATGTTCTTTCCTTCATACAGTCTGGTCAAGGCATCAAACATTTCTTTCAGAATCTTCTTAGATGACACATAAGGAATCATGGGGTCTTTTATTGAATATGCAATGATTCTTTTGGCCCTGATTGTGTCCTTTTGATGCTTTACCTTTTCTGCAGCATCGACGAGTTCTGGTACTTCTTCTTTGACGAATATTGCTAAGTCATTCTCTTCAATAATGAGGCTAATACTATACTTCCAGGAACATAAGTTTTCCACTCCTTCTAGCTTGTCAACAAGCTTAACACTTGCAGCCATCTTTTACCTGGAGCTAGGAAAATGACCGAAAAATGAAAATGCTCAAAATCAAAATTTGAACTTACCAGGAGGTGCGCTTGGCTGAGGCGAGTAGCCTGGTGTGTTTGGATCTGAGAAAATCCAAATTTTTCTCCTCCAAACTTGATTTGTATATTTTTGGACTGGTGCTTCTAGTTTTCTGGTATCTCTGGTACTCTGGTACTTCTGGTACACTGGTTTTCTTGTACTTCTGGTACTTTGTGAAACTAGGGTTTCACTTTCCGGGAGATACAACCATTGAAAAGGTGCATTAAGAATTCCAAAGTATTCCTTGGGGGAGGGCACACTTTTCTAGGTGGTTTTAGGGCTGAAAAACTTTACCATCAAAAAGCCCTAATTTGCATGTACGACAACAGTGACGTTTTTCACTCTTGTGAAAAATGCTCTCTTTAGCTTGGCTCTGAAACCATGTTAATGTTTAAGCCATTATTATAGTTCTTTGCATTTCAATATATAACAATAGCATAACACAAGATCACTGAGAAATACACAATCACAAGAGACACAACATTTATCCTGGGAAACCCTCTAGGGGAAGAAAACCCAACAAAACTTCCTTATTATAGATAGCCAATACAATGCCAAGAGATAACTCAAACTAATACATACTATGCTCTCCCAAAGATGCACCACTCTTTCTCCTTCTTCTCTAACTGTAGTTCCGAAACTTGTCTCTCAAAATGAGCAAGTGAGTTGTGTGTCTAAGTGAGGCACTAGCCTCCTTATTTATACAAGACTAGCACGTGTGAAGTGTCTCTTCATTGGCAGGACCGACTTCTCCAACTGGGTGGTTATAACCACCTTTATTATATTTCAGGGCCTCTTTAATATCTTCTGGGTCCAACTTCTTATTCCGCCTATTACAATTATCTTTTGACCAATCCAAAAAAGGGGATTTGGTCCTTTATAATAATCGACATGATCAATTTGCAATGGGGATTGATCCGATGAATAATATATCAAATAATAAAAAGAATACACTTTGAAGTTACATTATTTTAATAGAAACGAGACTATCTAAAAGTCTCGGGAGCTCAGAAATGAGTTCAAGTCAGCAAGAGGTGCTGATAGGTGAAGATTCATGTGGGTTTGTAGACCATGTGAATGAAGATGATGACAAGTTAAAAACTTTCACCATCGAGGAGGAGGATCAGAAGAGCATTTTGATTATTGGGGGAATTTGGATATTCCTACCCGATAGCCTAGTTGAGGCCAAATCATGTGTTTCATCTGGGTTCTTTAGGCTGTGAAATGAGTGCACAATAGAACATCGAAGGTTCTGTAGCCAGCGCAAGGAGTGTGCATCTGACCTCTACCGAGTCAGAAAAGAACGTACCAGGAGGGCACACCAGAGCGATCACAAGCTCAAGAGGAAACTCAAGGTTACTGAATACCTTGGAGGAGGAATCTGTGCAAGGATTTCATGAGAAGAAATCTTTATCGAGTTCAAAGGAAGAACCAGAGTTACTGAGAACTCTGTAGAGCTCTGACAGGCGGATATTGAGCTGATGCAAGTGTGCACGGGAAGAACTCTTTATCAAGTTCAAAGAGAAGGCAGAACTGTTGAAGGTTCTGTAGAGCTCTGCCAGGAGAGCATTGAGCGAGTGCATAGAGTGCACAAGGAGAACTCTATTTCGAGTTCTGAGAGAAGAGGAGTGTTTCAGGAGAGACACTCATAGAGTTTCTGAATACTCTATGATGAGACACTTGATCCAGTAAACCCAATACACTTCCATCCGTACTACCATCCATGAGTCATAAACTATATCAGATAGATAGATTGTTGATAAGTTAGGATTTTAGCAAGAGTGTCGTTGATCCAAACCTATATTATTACAGTGTTGGTGACGAGAGCCTGATTTTGATGACTTATTCAGAAAACCTTGTTGTTGGATACAAGTAATCCTTGACTTCTGAATTAGAAATAAAGAATCTGAGTATGAATCACTACTTTTTGGGACAATAAGTATGACAGAGGAACGATGAGATTTTCCCGAGTCAAGGAAAATATATAGTGGGAATATTAAATAAGTTCAGTATGAAAAAATGCAAAACCATCGTGATGGATTTGAATAAAATGAATGATGATGATTTAGACGAGATTCATCCACATCTGATTTGATCATTGATGTATCTGGTTAACACCAGATCAAATTCATGCTATGTAGTGAATGTACTTTGTCAATCCATGAGTCATCGGAGACATACTCACTGGATAACAATAAAGCATGTATTGAGATATATATGAGGCATAGTTGGATATGGCCTAATATGTGCCTCCAGTGTGAACTTGAGTTTGCAGGATATGTTAATACAGATTGAGTAGAGAGTACAATGGACCGGAAGAGCACATCCAGTTGTTGTCATACCGTGAATTTTTCCATGGTTTCCTAATGCAATAGGAAACCAAACTCTGTGGCCTATAGTATAATAGAGGCAGAATATATAACATCGAGTGGGTGAAGCAATGTGGCTTCACAAGCTTCTGACAAATCTACTTGACCATGAGATGGATCCTATGATGCTAAGTAAGAGCCGTATGTAAGAGCTCCTTAAGAACCCTGTGTTTCCTGATGGATCAAAACATGATGAGATGAAATACCTTATATCAGAGATATGATGCAGAAGGAAATCGTACACATACAATACTTTCCTACACATGAGCAGATTGTAGACATCTTCGCCAAACTAAATTGGTAAAGAATTCCTTCCTAGTTGAGAGGGAGTAATAGTGACTCCAAGCAAGACAAAATTCAGAGTACATCCATGTGAGAACTGGCATGATGAAGAATGTTTCCCTAGTTGAGAGGCTGTGTTGATGATTGCAGCTATGTGAGACATTCTCCAGCTTACAAACCTATGAGATGTGGATCATTGGAGCTATGTGAGTCTTTCTCTCAGCTTACAAACCTGAGAGAAATCCCCTAAGAAGGGTACATGGTTCCTTCTTGAGATAGAGCTGGAACGTAGAGATGACCTCCTCCATTCAGAGAGTTGAGAAGAACTCCAGATGATTATCCAGTGGGAAAGGTGATTTGTTGAGTTAGGCATGCCTGTGGTTGAGCATAAGGTGAACGTGTGAAATCCTAAAGTGTTGGGTGCATTGTCATGTGACAGAAATGAAGATGATGTATTATCCTCCTCTGAGCAGCAGAGTTGATGAGAAAATTCCAGACGATTCTCCTATGTGAGGCAGTGGGAAAGAAGATCTATAGAGTGGATGTGCCTGTGGACGAGCACAGGTGAACATGTGAAGATCTGGTTCTCCTGTGTAATGCAGTGAGCCAGAGATATCTACATCCTTATGGATGTGCCTCTAGTGGATGAGCACTAGTGGGTGTATAAGATCCTTTGCTATATTGTACAAGAGTCAGACCTTCCTGTAACCCTAATGGTAATGTAAAGGGTACAGGTCGACCCTACCTTCATGTGACTAGTAATTAATGCAAAAGATAATTAATCTAGCTAATATTAATTATATTATAAGCTAAGTGAGGTCAGCCCTGTTGTTCTAATAGACACTTATGTTGACAGGTTTAGGTTAGTATAAGTAAAGGTAAATTCCCCATTGAGGAAACATATCTTTCATGTGAGTTTGGAAGTTTCAACAAGTACACTTCTTTGGGAAAAGTCCGCACTTCTCTTGGGCGCTAGATTTCTAGGGTTTGAACACCCTCTTGTGTGATAGGGTTTATCTTGGTGGTGAAGGTCTTTCTCTTGAGGAATATAGAAAAGGATTTGGCTGGGTTTTCTTCCCTTGTTGAGAAGGGTTTACCAGGATACTTCTTGTGTTCTTGTGGATGGTGTTTCTTCTTGTGATCTTGGTTGTTGAAGCATTATTGCTTATGGTTAAGTGAAATGCTAAAAATGGAATGAACTTCATGCTTAACCTAGCTTATGAAAAATCAACAATGAGGAATAAGGTATTTCTGAATAGAAGGGTCGAGGGTTGAAGATTTGGTGGCTTTGATAACAAGGTCCGTGATGAAATTGATTGGGTTCTGAGAGAGGTTTATATGATGAATAAAACAAAACGTCTTGAAGTTTTCATTCATAGTTAGAGGTATTCATGATAACAACGGTATTACCTTTATCTGTTTTCAAAATAATGATATTAGGGTTTTCATTAAGGTGTTGAATGGATTGAATTTCAATAAATTTGATTTATGGGGTTTGGGGGTTAGGGGGAAGATACTGAGTTATTGATTCAATTAAGAAAAAACTGTCTTCTATGGGAATTCAATTGGGAGAAAGGGAAAAATTAAAGCCTTTTTATTTTTATTTTAAATTTATTTTTTCAATGTTTTTTTTTTTTTTTTTTTTTTAAA